>JAYEVD010000035.1:0-92530 GCA_036346405.1 Phyllostachys edulis | reverse complement strand
TGAGCTGCTTTATTTGTTATGATGGTAGATACTCCTTAAATCAAGCAATTGCTTGCAGGTGAAGCACAGCTTAATCAGGCAACGAAGGGGCAGAGTATTTTCTTCCAAATGAGCCAGATGTTGCTCGTGTTTGGCTTCCAAAGGACAACTCGCCAGGGTTGGCCATGGCAAGAGCATTTGGAGACTTTTGTCTAAAGGATTACGGTCTAATTTCTATGCCTGATATTTCCTACCACCACATCACGGAAAAGGATGAATTTATTGTGTTGGCGACTGATGGGGTGAGCAACTGGCCACAAATTAACTTGAACATTTTCATTGCTGTATATAATATTTGCAGAATTGGAATTTTCTATGAGCTAGGAGGATTTTTGTGCTATATGATCATCAAGTTTCTTTGCTCACTGTAGGTGTGGGATGCACTTTCCAACACCGGTTGTTAGCCTTGTCAGCAAAGCCACCTCACAGGCCTCCGCCGCCGACTTGTTGTCGAATCGGCTAAGATCGTATGCGGAGAACACGGTTCCCCACATCAAAAATTGACGACCGCGCTTGTTGTCTGTCTGTTCTTGAATCAACATATAAATCCTCCAGTTTGGGAACCAAAGATTTGACAAATGACGTAGAACAGGGCAGTGGTAAGCATTCCTTGACTATCAAATCTAGCACTGGGGTTTGTGCCGATCTTGTTACTGCATTGGTAACAGGTGATGAGTGGTCTGTCCTTATGGTGACTCAAGGCCTGTCACTGCCAAATTTGCCGAAGCCTACTTCAGTTGCAAAGTAAAGCATAAAAAATGAGCTTGCCTGTCGACTGAGATGCCCATTTTGCTGAAGATTTGTGCAGCTTGCTATGCTTACATTGATTCATGTTGATGCGAAGACTGGTGCCATTTTTATTCGCAAGTTGGTAGTTGTTGCTTGCTGCATTCAGCAAGCTTGTGCGAGTAATAGGACTGCAGTTTCCGTTCTTTTGTAATTTATCGAATCAGTTTAGTGTGTGATTTTTATATCTGTTCATAATAATGATGTGTTGGTATTTTGACGGGTTGACAGATTCATGTATGGCAAGAAAGTTTCTCTCCTTTTGAACTATTCTTTGATTACCGCCCTGTCAACTCAAACTGGCCAGGCACCGTTTTTCTTAACCCTAGTTGGTTCACCCCTTAAGATCATCATTTTTTGGACGGATTAGCATCCCCATTTTATCGCTTCATCTATTGAATTGTGCATATCGAAAATGTCTTGAGCCCGGTTAAAAAGAACCGTTGGATGCCCAACATGCGGACCTTTATTTTCGGACGTCTCGTCAGCCTACTCAGATTAAAATCTAAACCTCTGATAATCCACTGCTTTTATCCCTTACCCCTATAAGTTATTTTGGTTCATCGACACCCTCCTAAGTCATTTTTACCATCCAAGTGCACCCCATATGACTCAATTTTCCACGTCTTCTGGTTAAGCTCTCGTGAGTTTCTTATGAAATCAGGGCGCATCAGCGTGCATAAACACACCGGATCCACTAGGCAGCTTATCCCAGTCTCCTCTCTTTCCCTTTCCTCAACGGTAGCATCCCTTCCTCTTCATTCTGCTACAGGTCCAACAGAATGTTTTTTTAAATTATTCAATCTTTTTAATAATATTTTAAATATAACCTCTCCTAACTTTATTTTAAATTTAATCCTTTGGCCATGCCAAACGCACCGTGGGGCAAAAGCACTCACACGCCATGGACCTCGGCGTGCCAAAGCCACAATTAGGGATGGCGCTTCATCCATTTACCAATTACCCGGGTAAAAACCCTAACGGAGGTGGGTATGTTCCTATTTTTCGCCCACTGCACATTCGTGGGCACAAATCTCTGCCTGATGGGTAAACGGGCATAGGCATGGCTGACGCCCACCTATGCCTGCTTTTTCACCGACACCCTAGAATGCACCGACAACTAGACCTCAAGTTCCTTTGTGTGTCAAGATGCATATACTACCATCGACCACACCAAAGGCAAAGTGCACCAAAACCCAAAGTCCAAACTCACTCCTCACGCACAGGCCGCCCCCTATCCAATCCTCTCCAATCCCACCTCCAAAATCCAGAATTCCAGATCCCTTTCCGCACCAGTAGCCCCTCTCCAATCCTCCCCAGATCTCCTCCTCACGCCCCGCCTCCCTCCTCACGCATCTCCCTCCTCACGTCCGGCCACCACCATTGATTCCTCCTCACGCTCGGCTGCCACCTCCTCATGCAAGCAACACTTGCCTGTCTTCACGCCTGACCGCCTCCTCTCACGCCTGCCACCACCCCTGATCTCCTCCTCATGCCCGTGGCCGCCTCCTCCTCACTCTGGCACTCCTCACACCCTCTCCTCACGGCGAGATCTAGATCCAATCCTCACTCAGTCACCGCTCCGGCCCTCAGATGGTCTCTCGCTTAGCCAACCACCGCCCTGCCTCCCGCCTCGCGCCAGACGCTCTCCTCAACTTTTGGCCTCCTCCCGCTTGGTCGCCTCAATGCCCGGTCGCCTCCTCCTCAACGCTTTGCCACCAGACGCCTACAAGACGCTTCTCAACAGAAGATCGCCTATAAAACCTCTTGAAACCCTAAAATTCAGCACAAGAATCACTTTTATTTAGAAAAAAGAGAAGGAGAAAAGAGTAGAGGGGAGGAGAGAAGCTAGCGAAGCGCCACCCGTCCGATTGCCTACCTCTCTCGTAATTTTTTTTTTAACCTAATGGATTACATAGTTTTAGATGTACTACATGAGTGCAAGACGCTTTTACATAATATTTTTTGGTGGGTAGTCTAGTTTTAGATATGTGGTTAATCGTGGAAATGTTCTTTATGGTGCAGTACGTCAAGTATGTCCGACGTCGTCAATTTCAAAATTTACTATGGTCAAGGGACTTTTATGGAGGGTCCCGAGGGGATTCATTTGCTTTATTTCCAATTGGCGATTGTGCCGCTACTAAGACCAGAGCAGCGTACGTGGGATGCTGTGATGCGGTAGTTGTTCCACACATTCCAAGTGGACCGTGATGTGTACGATCTGAGATTGAGTTGCCTTGCCCCGCGGGTAGCACACCCACATATTAGGAGTTAGTGCAATTGAAGGAACATATGTACACATGGTGAGGGAGGAGGGTGGAAATTGGTCCTTCCGTCCAAGATATGCTAAACCCACTCTCCATCCGCGTCTCAAACTCCGGAGTTGCCGATGTCATTCGAAGGGGTGCTAATGCCAAAGAAGAAGTCGAGGACTCCACCACAGCAGTATGCACACAATGGTCAAGCTCCGGTTGCTGGCGATGTCATTGATGAAGACCCTGTGGAAGTAGCTCCTTCGGTCAGGCAAGCTAGTGGTCTTGCTGACGAGGGTAAGGGGGTGGAAGCCGTAGTGCAAAGGATGGATCTCAAAGACCGAGACTACATGGCATTGTCAGAAGATGAAGGTTCCAACGACGAGAATGATGTGGACCAAAGAAAGGTTCCATCTCGATCAAACACATACCGCCGAGAACCTCATCATCAACGAAGGCTCCCGTGTGCCGTGGGAGTACGACCAGAGCGAGGTTAGGCTAGGAGCTATGTACAAATGCAAGGAGGCCGTGCAAGACGCGGTCAAATTCTAGGCCTTATCGGTGCGGCGCACATTCAAAGTCATCAAGTCTACCCAAGATTCTGCGACATGAAGTGCGGCATGAGGGATGCCCTTGGTGAGTGCATGCATTTCAAATTTAAGTGGGACACCTACTAGAACTGCTCTATAGTGGTCCCTTACACATGCGCTGCTTCGAAGTCAAGCAGCCCCACCGAACTCACATCGGGCTTTATTGCCAACCTCATGTACAAGGAGATCATCGATAATCTAGATTTTGAGCCACGATCCATCATTCTAGGCGATTGAGGTAAGGTTCCAAAGATACAATCGGCTATGTTAAGGCTTGGAGGGCAAAATGAAGGCATTGAATCAAGGTGGGGCACGCTCGAGGATTCCTACCACAACGCCCTCGGCAACTTCGAAATCATACAAGATGTAAATCTTGGCACCCATATCGACATTCAAGATGACACGATCCTAAGTGGGCCAATAAGAGGGTATCGCAGTGAGCATTCTTCGCTTGGTCCATGCATCAATGCATTCCAAGATTGCTATCCAATCTTGTGCGAGATGGCACATTCTTGACTAGGAAGTACTGTGGCTAGATATCGACTACAATAGCGATGGATGGGAACAATCAAGTTCTTCCTCAGGCATTCGCTGCTGAAAGCGAGAACACGCATACCGGTTGTGGTTCTCAAGAATGTGAGGATTTCACAGCAAGGCCATCCCAATGTATGCCTCATATACGTGGTTGGCATGCGTGCCTCACAAGGCAATAACTCACCGCAACAAGGAGAGAATGTACCACTTGCATGGCCGGATCCAGAGAGCAGTGGTGCATGAGGCACTTTGGTGCAAACTTCTACAAGTAGTTCCAAGAACAAAGACTTGATGAACTCTGTTCAAGCGGTATAGCAACCGTAACCAAGAGGGAAGTTCAAGCACTCGAAGATTCTGGATGAGCGTATCAAGACGCATGTAGGGAGGCAAGGAGAAGGGTTGCCCTGTTACCGATCAGACCCCAAAGCATTGCCACAGCCTACCTACAGATGCTCCCAGATTGACGAGGAGGACGGCGCAGTGAAATGCTTCTTGGACTAGATTAAGTACGAGCCTAAAAAGAAGTGTTCGTTGCTACATGACAAGGGTAGTGCTTGATATGGTATCATGACAACTAATCCAAATTGAGGTGTACAACTTGGTCATGCGCTGCAAGGTGCCTCCTTTGGTTGGTACTGTGGATGCAATTCTCCAGCACAACGAACTACTTTGTTGATGTAAACAACAATGCGCCGCTTGCCATGGTAATGATAGAATACTCTACTCCGCCATGGTTACCAAGTACATGGAGGAGAAGAGCAAGAAGGGTGAGATGCACTAGGCATTCAAGATGGGCACAAGGGAGCTTCGCTTCGAGATAATGTGTAGGGATAAAGGACGCCGCATGACGAACCGCGAGAGGGTCACCCACGAGTGCACGCTACGCTGCGGTAGTTGCATATGCACTTGCAACAAGCCTCTTCTTCTGCATAGGACCTACTCCCATATCATAGCCGCATGTTCGATGGTGGTGCAGCGTCTCGGTCAATACCTCTCTGACTATTTCACTAAGGAGGTGGTGATGCAAACCTAGACTGAGGAGATGTATGGTTACACTGTGGTTGGCCATTTCACTGGCCATCCGACCTGGGAGCAACTAATCTGGGCCGCGAACACTGATAGGCTCAAGGAAAAGGTTGGCTAGTGACAGGTACGGCGTATCAGGAACGACATGGATGAAGCAGAAACCGGATGTCGATGAAGAAGTGCTCCATTTGCAAGGAGTCTAGGCACACCTTCAAGAAATGTCCCACGAGAAATCCTCAGGATGAAGGAGACATCGGCACTCCAGACGTCGTCAGGGGACCTCATCCCACCACCCGACTCGAGGCAATCCACATGGGGACGTTGAGGTTATGTAATTACCTAAAAAGCGCGACAAAGAGTATTATGTTATTGCCAATGTTCAATTATCATTTTGATTAAGTGTTATGACGCTTTTGCTGAATGTTATGCAATATCGCAGGATTTATCGTAGTTTTGATAGTAATGGCAAATTCACATTTGTTTCTTACATAATATGTAGTGCATGTACATGAGCAACTAAATGAATTCCTGGAGCATTGCAATATCACTTACCTTCCTACTTACTTAATCATTGATACCTCAATCTTCCTCGCAAAATTCTTCAGAAATTCATTGCACTAGAACAACATACGATGATCACAAAATGTTATTATGAGTCTAACAGATTTCGTACCATTCAAAATCAATGAAAATCACAAGTAGACAAATCGATTAGAGTTTCTGTAGGCGATAGTATCTCGCCGCCATTTCAATGGCGATAGGTACTTGCCACCGCTAAACCGGCGATAGGTACTTGACCGGGCAGGGGTGAAGGTCCTATCGCCAGTTCAACTGGCGATAGAGACACATTTTTGTAATTTTTTTAGGAGACTATTTATTTTTGTAATTATCTTTAAAAAAATATTATTTTAAAGAAATTCCATGAGCAATAGTGAGTAGCCAACTACTGGCACTAGTATTTTTTATGTGAATACAAGAGCACTAAACAACGAATCAAGAAACTACTGTCGATTTAATCCCAAGAAAGGAGGCGGATGGTGGCATGGAGCGCAGAGGGTCATACCATATTCGTATTTGGATTTTTTAAACGAATACGAATGCGAATTGAATACTTATTGAATTCACTCAAATTTGAATATCCCAAAATATGATGGAGCTTCACACAAGAATTTCAAATTCCAAACATCCACAAAAAGAGTTCCAATATATGGAGTTACATATAAATTCCCACAAGCAACATGGTAACACAACACACAAAAAATGTTAGTGGACTACATGAAAAGGAAATAAAACTATCGAATCCAGATATTATCCGATTCAGATTCGACCACATTTTTTCATACCACATTCAGATTCAGATCCGCAAAAAATAGGATACTATCCGGATTCATATTCATTTTGCAAAACGAATGTTACATTCTTTATCGATTCGGTACCATCCAGATATGATACTAGATACAATAAAGGTAACATCCCAAAAATTGGGCTTATTTCAAATGTGGGAAAATGTTTATTTTTTGAACAGCTTTTGATGTATTTCGTTGACATTCGCTTTTGTAGATTTTTGTGCAAGACTTTTTGTCTAATTGAGAAATTTAAGAATCAAATTCTTGAAAGTACAAACCTAGTTAAGAATTAAAATAAATTTCAACAAAAGGGTGATAATTAAAAATCCAAACTTGGTGTAATTATACTATCAATAAAATAGGAAATATTTAAAGCATGTTTTGAAACTTTCCTCAAGACAAAGAATAAAACACGAAGCTCAAAAGAATTTTGGAGCAAAATATAGAACAAATGTAATCCTAGAAAAATTACACAATGATCTACACCGTGTCGAGCCTCCCTAAAATTTTCATAATTTTTAAAGTTATTTTCCCATGTCTAAAAATCCCTAAGCCCTTAGCTTTTTAGAAATGCCGAAATCAAAATTTTTTTGTCATTGACCAATCGAGCCCGCTTATCACCATCTTCTTCCACGCTGCTCAAGACTCGATCTGCCACGTTTACCTTGTGTGCACCGTGAGCAATCATGCCAACCACCTCGCCCACCGACTCGGCCACCCGCCCACGACCCGCCTGTGCCCATGCCGCCCCATGCCCTACCTCGTCGCATCGGCCCCACACCCCGCCATGCGCCACCCATGCCGCACGCTTGAGCAAGTCACCACGGCTCGAGGCACTCGCGATGACTCGCCATTCTTCCCCATATAAACAAAGCACCGAGTGCCTTGCCTCCCCTCTCCATTTCCTCATCTCCTTCTCCATTCCTCCTTCCTCCAAGCTCAATTCGAGCTCAGAGTCAAGGTCAAGTGTCGGCCATGGCTACGCCCACGCTGAAGCCTTCGCCACACCGACGGACTTTGGCCCTTATCTTTATGTCCCTAACGATCTCCTCGGCCTCCTCTTTCCATCCCTCACCTTCTTCTCCTTTCCTTGTAGCTAAAGCACTAGGAATGCGAGCTTCTTCATCGCTTCGCAACATTCAAGACATGGCCATCGCTCCCGCTTGTCGTTTCTGGCCAAACCAAGGTGACCCTTCCCTAATGAATTGTGTCACATCATGTTCTAGCCCTTATGAACGTTTCTTCTCCACCAAAAGCTCGTGAGCTCTATGTGATCCCATAATGCTCATGCTCTCTCAAGTTTTGCCCCTATAGCACCTGAACGCCGCCGACCCTATCTCTTCCTCACGGCCGACCGCCACATGCCCTCGCCGCAATGCCATAGGTCCGCCTAAGCCACGATGTCACTGCCACCGAGATCGCCCTTCTTCCCCTGTTCCATTTTGGCCACTCCTGACGCCGTCAGAAGCTTCCTCGTCGGTGACATGCGCCACCCGCCTCCTCTCTGCTCGCTTCTCTCTTCGCCTCTGTGTCTCTCTCACATCAATAATGGGACCCACTGTAAGAGGATCATTGTGCTAACAAATCTTGTGATTGACATTTGGGTCACTCAAATGAACTATCAAAAATTGAAGTTTGAATTTAGAAGGAGGTTTAGTTAACAACACTTCAATTCAGAAAAAAATCCTTTTAATAGGATGTCTGAACAGAGAAGATATTTAGAGGATATTTGGAAATAACAGTAAGCTAATGATATTTCTAATACAAGTAATTAGAAATTGTGTTGATTTAGTTAGCCATTAGAAATTGATCTAAAAGAGGCAAACCAATATGAAAACAAGTATTGAAAATGATTATTCAAGATAAACAATGAACCATCTAGTGGTTAAAGAAAAGAATGATTAGTGAACTAATTGATCAAAGAATCCTTTGAATAGACAAATACTTAATGAAGATGATGAACAATAGGAAAATTTGAATAGGACAAAGGAGATGTAACCAGGACAAATACCAAAAAAATTGGATAGAGAGTATAAAGATTTATTAGCCATTAACATTTAATCTAAAGGAGTAAAACTAATAAAAGATTAAGATTTGAAATATAGATGTCTATATGAGCAAAGGAACCCTAGACCATAATTATAATAATGTCAATAGGTCATGAGAAGGTTAATCAAAATGGATAAAATGATTAGATATCAACTCTTATCAGTATGCACTTAGAGTAATTCAAAAGATGGTGATCCAAATTGAAAACCGAGTAAAATTTTCTAGTTTTACTAGTGTCCTAGTAATGGCCATAACTTTTCCATACAAACTCCAAATCAAATGAATCTTTTTGCTAAATTCATATAAAATCATGCTCTGTATAAATGTGCAAAATATTTGGATTTGATTACTGTTGAATTTATTTTGCCTTATTTAATTTGTTTTCAACTCTTTTTGAATAGACGTTGATTGCTCGAGTTTAATTTTTCGCGATCCATCACTATGATATTAAGAGCAACTAGAGCAAGGCAAGCACCTTCTTGGACCATGTTGATCCCATTATTTCAATTATTGTACTTCTTTTTATAAAATCTATTATGCATGCATGTATGTTTGATATAAAATTGCTATGTTTGGGATAGCGGTAGTTGTAAATCCTATTCGATGCATGAATCTCCATGAAAAATTGATATCCTCACTGTTGTAGCAATTAGGTTATGGTTTAAACATGGAATAATATCAACTTGGGTTTTTCGAATGCGAATCTCACATAATTGCTTAGTCGGGTTGTAGTCTTTCATAAAATTATATAAAGGATGACATGATAAATATGAATTTGGGAGTTTTGAAAAGAAAGTCCAGAGGGTGTAACTCTTTGTTTTGTATAAAAAATAAAAGTGAGGATATCAATTTTATTTGAATACAATCTCGACTTAACCACAACAAGGCATCACAAAAGGATTTTAACACTTTCCTTCGTAAAAGAGACACATTAAACTTCAACACTTGAGTGATCCAAAAGAAATACATAGAACCAAAGCCTTCTCATGTTAATGAACTTGTAACAGAGAACTTTCATTAACCAAAGTGTTCAATGATTGAACAAATTGTGTTTCCCAACAAGAATGATAGAACTATCCAATAAAAGATCAACCTTATAAATGATCTATGCTTACTAGTAGCAAAACAACTCATCATTTGGAAGAACAAATATTTGTTTTAAGGAACCAACAAAGACCGATGAACACCCATCAACCGCAATGAACCACTTAACCCAAGAGAATT
Organism: Phyllostachys edulis; assembly: GCA_036346405.1. NCBI lineage: Eukaryota > Viridiplantae > Streptophyta > Magnoliopsida > Poales > Poaceae > Phyllostachys > Phyllostachys edulis. The sequence continues at coordinate 82,684 of JAYEVD010000035.1, read as the reverse complement.
TCATCAACCTCCATCGACAAGAATCGCCAAATCCAAAAATCAAGGAAGAGAACAACTTCCTAAAGCATCTCATGCTCAACACCAGAATTATGGAATGGGGTAAGTACTTCTCTATTCCCTACCACTTAATGATGGTGTAACTCGCGAAACCCGTGACAACAACCATGACCTCAACTTCTCAACGTTAGATTACCAACACGCCGACCAATATAATCAATTATGAATATAAGGTCATCTCATAGTAATCATAGAATAATTTCATGAATATAGAAGATCATAGCAGATCATAGATTAACAACAAGAATGATAGTACATAAGCAATTCAAGAACAGATCAACATGATGAAACATACCACTAGAAAATACGGATGCAATGGATTACCCAAACCCCACCTACTATGCACAATGTGTCAGTTTAATATTTAATTACCACAGACCTAAAGCCCGCTTTGATACCAACTGAACACCTCGCTATTCGAAGCCAAAATGTTACCTAAAGGATCTAGCATACAACCATAATGAGGAAGAATTTAAACAATATCTCATCTAATGACATAAAGAGATTAACATTTAATAGAACAAAGGCGTAAATATAACCCGAATCCAAATAATTATATCAAAGGGATGATCAAGGATCACAAGCAAGATTTAATCAACCATAACATAGAAAAATGTATCATCCACCATCTAACTTTATTTATTACGCTCATCACTTAACTAATGGAAGATGTAAACTAAATCAAATTATTGAAACCGATATGGTGAAGTGAATGAATAGTGCGGTCTACTCCCTCCCAATAATGCCATCATCAATGATCACCTAAAATAAACAACAAAGGCAAGAATGAGTCTCGAGACTCAAAGAAGTACAAAGAATAATCGACATACAATAAATATGAACAAGACAATATCATTAAAGATTATGAACATAGCAATCGAAAGAACATATGAATGAATAGAATGAATGGATTGAATGTAATGGATGGATGCGACTCGCTATAATGGGTATAGCTAGTGACACACCCGTCGGTGTTCACTTAGGCCCAAGATTTAATAAAATACGGATCCAAAGCCCGTATGAAGAACGCTTTTATACGAGAGTCCAAATCTGCCCACATTGAATAGTGGGTCTTATGTACCCATACCGAATTGATGGGTCCTTGAAATCCACTCCCGTGGATGAAACATGAACAATGGATGCATGTAATGAACTATGAATAATGAAAGACATCATCTTCAAACATGGAGTAACGAATATGAAAGGAACATAAACATTGAAACTTCTCATGGATCATAGAAAACACAAGCAGAACATCAAGCATTCATCACCACTAGCCTTAAGAATATTAAAGTATTTGCCTTCCGCTATGCGGCGCTGTTAGTAGGCAATGAAGGTGCCCCTAAACCCAAACCTCTTCGCCTACACAAGTAAGTACTTGAAATAAGAACAACATGGTACATGACACAGACACTACCAGCAATGTTCTACAACACCTTCCGACAACCCAAGAATTAACTATTAGACCTATTCTCAAACAGACAACACAATCACGTAAAACTAATCTGGACAACAGCACATAATAAATCATAACTATTGATCTGAGACTCGGAACGAGGTGAGCCCAGATCCTAAGGAAACCTAACAAACATATCTACATAAGTCTAGTTGGCAAGATCTCCCAATTCGGCCAAAAGAATAAGCTAACAGGTAGATGAAAGTATAAGACAGAGTCTGTCTAGACGAAAAAGACAGCAGTAAAGAACATATCACAACTTTTGATCTAAAACTCGATTAGGGCGTTATTTATCATTCTGGAAAGGTTATAAAAATTACTACAACATCGTAGTTGAGTGAAAACCCTGAATCTGCCATTAACTTAATCATATTTTAAAAGACAACTTGATAGTTCATTCTCGTCAGGAATTCAGAACAGCAGGGAAGATCATACCATAACTTTTGATCCTTACGTCGGAATTAAGTGTTCTTGGCGGATATGGAAAGCTAAGAACAATATATATATATCTCTAGGAGATGGAAATCTCCAATTCGGCATCTAAGAATCCGAAATTGGCCACGCAACAATTCGACAGATCTGAAATTCTAACAGCAGCAATTTGATCCAATCCAACTAATCGAATTAGATCTAATCATCATCAAACAGTGGGGAAAGCACCTCGTTACCCTTGAAGACCCACGGAAGATGATGATCTATCCTCGGAAGCTCCTCTCCTTTTCTTCTCCTCTCCTCCTCCTTCTTCCTCCACGGCCGCCACCAAAGCAGAAACGGCGACGCCGGAGGCGGCAATGCGGGGAGGAAGCATCAGAGTAGGTGATGGTGGTAATCAGAGCACGTCGTGCTACAGTACTAGGGTTTGGGGGAAAAGGGTGCCTCCCCCTTGGCCCTTTAAATGGCCGGCTCCCCTTGGCCCATTAAGTGTCCGGCTCCCCTTGGGCCTCCTGGGCCAAGGCCCGAGGCCTAGGTTTCCTAATAATAGCGTAAAACTCCCTTTTAATATATTATTCTCTCGTTGGATACTTCCTTTGCTAGAATAAATTGAGGTATTACACTTCAGCTGAATGATTGCTGCAAGAATGAGTACTCAGAGTACTCAACAAGTTGTACCACATAATGCAATTATAGATGATGGCTTATTACAAAATAAATGGCTTCGTGGTTATTTTGCAAGAAAGCAACATTTGCAATTGAATACAATAATAGATTTAAATCATAATTCAAAATAAGTAAACGATAATAATTTAACAATTGTTTTCACAAAGGACACAAAGCCTAATTAAATTCTTTCACACAACCATATGAGTTGAACCAAACAACTGCCCATTCCCAATTGTTTTATGAAGATCTAACCCTCGTGAAATCCCTGAGCATGTCCATGACCGGGAACGTGGCTATTCGAATATACTGTTTAATACTCTGCAGAGGTTGTACACTTTATCCACACGATATAATCAGTGTAGCTAGCACTAATCATAACAGAACTTTTCCGAAACGTCATCTCAACAATTGACACTCCCGATGTATTTTACCGTCATACCAACCCAAACATAGTGCTTTGGTACGACACACACCGTTGGACCTGAAGATGACGAACCACTCATAAATGTGGCCTACATAGTAGTCCACACCTCTGCCCATTACTAAGCTCATAACCTACAACCTGAGTAGTCAATGTCGAGAATACGTAACTTACTAAGTTAGACCCGTCCCATATCGGGCATGTGGTCATACAGTTATGGCTCAGTTCAATGGCACACAAAGTTAAGTCCTTAATTGATCAATGCGAGACTTTCAATTTCTAACTATGCCACTAAGATTGTCATTCCCAATCACAAAGCTCCACCATATCACACGCTTCCACCACTCGCCTCGCCTAAATCTTTTTCCACTGCTGGTTATGCAACACATGCCATCAACGAGTAATAGCACATAACACACAGTTTTACACAAAGTTCCATAATCACTTAGTCAATTTATATTTGCAACTCAATTGAATGAATGACTCGTTGCATGGCTAAGCAAACTACTCAGATCTAACCAACCCACGCTGGTACTCACGATAATACCAATTAATAGTTAACCAATCTAGGATGTCAAAAGATCATGACAACACAATAGACAAGGTGGATATAAACAATTTGGATGAATAACTAATCCCAAAGCATTTAAATAAGTACTTAAAATAAGTGTAATAATTGAATCAAAGTAATTTTAGAAAACTAGGTTCAACATGGTCAAAGGTACAACTTGCCTTAGAATAGATCTTGGTACTGGTCTTGGTCTTGGTGAACTCCTCCTTCCTCAAAATCCCCTGAAGAATCAACGTCTACTCGCAAACAAAGAAAATAAACAAAAAAAACAAAACAGAGATAAAACAGACTCCAAAAATTAAATAAAAATCTTAGGAAAATAGAGCTTGAATTTATATGAATTTAAAAAATTGAATGGGCTCAATCAGAGTTTGTATGAGGAAGAACGGACTTCTGGAAGATCTAAACCTAAAGAAATAACAAAATTGGATTTTCCCGACTTTCTTTTCTACTGGAAATCCCGAATAATGACGTCAGCCCTGATTTTTGGAATAAAAATAAAATATGGGAAAAAGGCTTAGAGGCTGACATGTGGGCCTAGGGTCATAGACCTGGTCCACGCAATCGGTTCATAGGTCTTCGGGTTCATGACTCTACGGAACAATAAACCGACAAGTGGGACCCACTAGTCAGAGACTCGGTCTGCCGTGAATTGGATCTACGGAGTTTTGGATCTAGTGCAGGGTTTGGATCTGCCACGCATGCGCTGACGCGCTAGCCACGTGCGCGACACGCAGGCAACACGTAGGCAATGAAGCTGACATGGACGCTGAGGTAGCGAACACGCATGGCGACGCGTCACCGGCTACGGTGAGGGCTCTTGCCTCAACGATCCCGGCGAACGGCGGCACTTGACCGGCGGTGAAGGCGCAGCATTGCGACATGATGCGACGGGTGGAACTCGTGGGTGTGTTCACCGGTGCTCGGAGATGACAAGCTTGGCCCGTGGTGAGGTTTAGGTGGCGGTGAGATCTCGTACTCGTCGGGATCTCGCTCTCCAAAGGACCCCGGCTGGAACCAAAGTGTCCGGATGTAGATCTCGAACTTGCGATGTCGACGAGGCGAAGATGAGTCTCAAGCGGCTTTGGTTGCGGTGAAATCACTCGTCAGAGTTATGGGCGGCGCCCTTTCCTTCTCCGAGCTTCTCTGGCGGCTAGGGTTTCGTGCTTGAGCTTTCGCGGCTAGGGTTTGGATGCGGTGACCGAGGGCTACCCTCCCTTTTATACCCGGATGACTGGGAGAGTCCGAGGCGGTTACGGTGAGGAAGGTTCACACGACGGCGCAACTCGGATTCTAACAGAATCGGGGACGATGAACAATACCCTTGGTGGGGCCCACTCGTTAGTGAGTGTGGCTCGGCGGAAACGAGTAGCAAAAGGCGCGCTAAACCGACCGGTGGGTATCATATATACAAGCAAGGAGGAGGAAGACATCGACATGCGGGCTCGTGACAAAGAGTGGGAAGTGGGAACACGAGTGTTGCACTGGTCACAAGTAAGGATCATTGGAAAGCGAAAAATGGGCTGGGGTTTTAGGAAATTCCGCCTGAAGCAATTTTTGAGATTTATAATAGATTTTCTGTTTTAGAAATAGTAGAAAATGCAAATAGCAAAAGGAAAAATAGCAAATGAATTTGAAAAATTCTAGAAAATGTATCCAAGCACATAGAATCCAAATAAAACAGCTTTTGGCATTTATTGATGTTGATATTAGTCACATTAAATTGTTTTGCTATTAAAAGTCCATGTTAAGCTTTATTAAAAATTTGAATAAAACTCTTGGGTGAATTTTCCAAAGGCTAAACTACTCAAAAGATTTTTAAGACTCAGAAAATTAGGATGTTACAAAAACTAGCCTTGTATGATTGGTAGGCAGTAGTGGTGCGAGCATGTGTGATTGCCGACACAATGACGAATGTTTCACTGAGACGGGGGTGTACCCGAGTGAAGTGAGGATGTTCATTCGCCGGGCTAAGTGCAAGGTTAGGGCTAGATGATGCAAAGGCTTCGACGCATGCTCTAGATTGCTTACCAAAGGCAGTGAGCGGTCGTATCAATGGATGCCAAACAAACTAGAGAATTAGGTGTCTTTGTTGTAAAGTTGTACCCCTCTGTAGAGTGTAAATCTATTTAAATAGTCGTGCTCGCAGTCATGAGCATGCTTAGTGCAGACTTAATGGGTATAGTCTTAATTTTCATAAAAACAATTTTGTTGGAAAACATGGAAAATGTTTTGTTGGTTTATATTTGAGTTGAGTGCTATGTCTATGGCTGAAAATAAAATGTTGCTCATAGCTGAGAAAGGTTGTGAGTTGTTATTTGTCCAATTACTTACTTGTTGTCTTTTACCTATTCAATCGCTTCCTTAAAATTTCCATTGCAAAGTACTAAGTATTGATATTGCAAATAAAATCCGCTTAATGCAAAATAACTTGTAGTATAGAGTCTCATCTTTAATTAGCCTTGCATATATATAAATTTTTCGATATACTACAAGTCTTGATGAGTACGCAATTGTGAACACCATGAGGATTTGCTCATGATCCTAGGTGATGATACAATTGGCAATTTGGTTGAAGGTTTGTTGATTTCATGTTTGTCGAAAGTTTCAAAGAAATCTGTCAGATAATCGGTAGTACCGGCTTGAAGCAGCGGTATCTACAGCGTCCTGTCTGACCGCTTGTTGTTAAGCGGTATGGAAAACCGTAACGATTGCAAAATGGTCTTGATTTCTTTGTGGAGCGGTATGACCGCATCTTGCTTTGCGGTAATACCGCACTTCGGTATGACCGTTGTTTTGCGGTATGCAAATTCCAGAGGAGTTGTTTTTGGAGAGTTTTGGATTTCTCCGGGTAGCGGTATGACCGATAGCTTGGGTGTGGTATTTATCAAGAAGGTAGTACCGACCATAACATGGCGGTAGTACCGTTTTTGTGCTGAATGTTATTTCATTTTGGAGTTTTTGGTTTTGGGATAGGTCATATCCTTGCTTGTGAATGCATATGTGTTGCATATTGCATGTTTTGAGCTAACGTGGGTCAAGTTGTGAAGAACTTGTTCCCGGAGACGATTTCTCTGTCTATTGCTGTGTAGGTGGCTTGCGTGTCAACGATTTATCAATCGGCGAGGAGGATCGACTAAGCTTGGAGAGCCGAGGTCCGTAATGATCATGGATGCCGGGTGAGGTCGTGACTCAAGCATGGTGCGTAATGGACGAGGTGGATCGAATCTGCGGTTAGGTGCACTGGTTGGATCAAGCGGCGCGGGCTCTGCAAGTGCCTTGGAGGTTCCGATGGGATTCTGACGGAGAGACTTGCCGACATGATGAGAGCCGTTGATCAACCTACACGTATGAGCAGCGCGATTGCTTCGACCGGTTTGGACTCACCCATGGAGAAGGATCAAGAAGGGGTATTTTGGTAATTTCACCAAATACCGCCTTTGTGACTTGTTATTAAACCATGGTCTTGGTCGGCGCTTGAGAAGCAGCTTAGTTCTCATAGCTATGGGAGTCAATATCATGTTTGAATCCGATCGAAAGTGAAAAATAGATAGTGCTCCTATTCACCCCCTCTAGTCGCTTTTCCGGTCCTACAATTGGTATCGATGCTCGGTTAGCTCTTCTCATAGATCTTAACCGGTCTTTGGAGCCATGGCGATCGACAAGTATTCAACCAAACCACTTGTTTTCAATGGAGTTGATTTTGCTTCTTCGGAAGGCACGCATGCATGCCTACATCGAGGCTCAAGGGCACGCTATTTGGCTTAAGGTCAAAAATCCATATGTCGTGGCTTACCGATGACGATGTGATCACTCCAGACATTGAGGCTAACAAAGAAAGCTCGCAATTTCTTGATCCAAGGTCTTAGTCAATCTGAGTTTGAGCGTGTGGCTCATTTGAGGTCTGCTCATGAGATCTGGAGAACCCTCTCGTGACTACCACGAGGGCTCGACTGCGATCAAGGAAGTGAGACAGAACCAGCTCAAGAAAGAATACTCAAAGATCGAGCAAAGACCTGGTGAGTCTTTAGATGAGCTGTGGGGGAGGTTCTCCAAGATTCTCCATGATCTTCGCGCTGTTGATCTTGTTTTCACTGAGTCTGAGAACGCACGCCAGCTTTTGGGTGCTCTTGATGTGAAGGTCTAGGGGATGAAGATCACATCCATCAATGACAATACTGTCATGAGTGAGCTTACCATGGATAAGCTCTACTCAAGGTTGAAGACGCATGAGATTGACTTTATCTCGCGTCTCCCCAAGACAGAGTCGATGGCTTTGGTGGTCGACCCATCTAAGGGTAGCTCGACTGATTCCTTTGATTTTGGCTCATCTGGCTTTTCTTTGTCAGCTTTACATTCTTTGAGCGATGAGCAGCTAGAGAAGCTACCTGAAGATGATTTAGCCCTCCTATCCACCAAATTCTCGAGAGTTTACAATAAAGTGAGGAACAGGAGGAGAGGTGGCCCTGTCACTTGTTTCGAGTGTGGTGAGCCTAACCACATTCGCTCCAAGTGCCCCAAGCTGAAGGGCAAGGAGGAGAAGGACTCTCTGAGGCGCCATCAAGCCAAAGACAAGAAAGGCAAGAAGCCAAACTATCGCAGTTCGTCACCAAGTCCTTGCCGCTCTTGAGAGTGTGAACATGAGCGATGTGGACTCGGAGACGAAGGGACGCATTTACGACTCTCATGGCAAGAAGAAGGCCCAGACTTCACTAACATGTGCTTCATGGCTAGCGATACCATGACGTCGACTCCTCCAACGGCGCACGACCTTTTCAAATGATCCCGATGAGGTACGTCCTTCACTTACTAGTATGAAACGTGCTTTAGCCTATGCTGAAAAGAAAATGTATAAGCAAGAAAAAATGATTAGGAAACAGGATGCCATGATTGATGATTTGAACTTAGAGGTTGATAGGCTCAAATCCATTAATCCTCCGATGATTGTGATTCTTGCTCTAGCTTGCTTAATGAACTAGCAAATCTGAAATCGCCATTCCTCTATTGCTAGTCAACTGAAAGATGCTTTTGATGAACTAGAAACTCTCAAGTCTAGTCCTCGCTTGCATGAATGCCATTGCTTTAGATGTGACTCTTCGTTGATGCTATTCCATTATCTTGCTCAAACTGTGCTTTGCTTGAATTAAAATTGGATAGCGCTATGAAAGAATTGCAGAAATTTGATGCTAGTCACATGTGTTCTCATTGTGAGGATAGTAGGATTAAAATGAAGGAGATGACTGAAATGGTTCTTTACTCTAAAACTGCTTCATGTGAAAACTGTGTTAAACTCACAATTGAGAATGATGCTTTAAACAAGACACTAGAAGAAAAGGCTAAAATTGAACAATCCATGTCCATGACTGCTTCCAAGAGAGTTGTTGATTCTGATTCTTGTACTCTTTGTATTGAACTTGGGCATAATGTAGATAAGATACAAGAAGCTTTTAGAGTTAAGTTCAAAGAGCAGTTGGATAAGATTAGGGATAACTATTGTGTGTCTTGTGAGGCTTTGAAAGCCGAGGTAGCTCACTATAAGGAAAAGTCTGATAGGGCTAGCAAGTCAAATAAGTGTGCTTCTTGTTATGAACTAGCCATACAAAATGATTACCTCAAAGGGACTCTTGAGAGATTTGTTGGTGGGAGGAAGAAACTCAACATGATTCTAGACAAATCTAAGGTGAGTGTGAATAATAGTGGCCTAGGTTTTGATTCCCTAGAGCATTCCAAGAATCATCCACCTAAGGTTGTTAGAGCTGTTGAGAGTGGCCTGTTTGAGGTAGAACCCTCTAAGCCATCCAAGATAGTCTTCAAATCACCGGTTTTGTCCAAACCACTTCTAGCAAGATAGGTGCTTCTACTTCATCGTGTCGCACCCTCAAAAGGTCAAGTACCATTGCACCTTCGCAAGAAGAATGGCCACATTGTTGAGTTCTCGCTCAGAGAGCCAAGATTGAGAGGAAGGAGAGGATGAGTGCTTTGAGGACCATTAGAGGAGTTTCTTCACCGCTATAGTCTCTAGAGCCGACAACTGCTTTTTCCTGCTAGACATAGGCCTGAGTTCATAGATGACTTCTTTGACTCCCTTGGTGGCTCTAGGCAGCGTTCTGGTTTGGGACATCGTGAGGAGAGACAACGAGTAGCATCTAGACAGGGGGAGTACCGACCTTTTGGTAGGTCGATTCGGAGAGGTCTAGGTGGTTCTCGTATGCAGTCTTATGATTTTGCTCCTAACCATTTTACTGTTGCTTCTACTGTTTTGCCTAAGCATCGTGTGACTCAGTACTGGATTCCCAAGTCTTTTATCACTAAACCCAGTACTGAGGCACAGATGTTTCCTGTTCGTGCCTTGTAGGTCCGTCGTGCGAGGAAGGAGGACATATGGCTTGTTGACTCCTACTGTTTCGACACATGACTGGAGATTCTAGATGGTTCTCCCCTCACACGTGCATCCGGCAATGAATTGATCACATTTGGGGATGCTTCTACTGGGACCGTGACAGCCAAGGGCACAGTGCGCGTCAACAACAAGTTCATGCTCAAGGACGTCGCTTTGGTAAGTAAGCTGAGGTATAATTTGCTATCTGTTTCTCAGCTGCTTGATGAGGGTCTAGAGGTGAGATTTAAGAGTGGTGAGTGTAGGGTTTTAGATTCCTCTAGTGAGCTTGTTTTTGAGATCTCTAGGTTTGAGAGGATCTTCTGTGTTGATTTCCGTGTCTCTTCTACTTCTAGCCCTAGGTGTCTTGTAGCTTCTGACTCCCATGATTTAGTGTTGTGGCATCGTAGGCTTGGTCACATAGGCTTCGACCACTTGACTAGAGTCAAGAGTGAGGATTTGAGTAGAGGTTTGCCTAGGCTCAAGGTCATTAGAGACCTTGTGTGCACACTCTGTAGACATGGTAAGATGGTTTCTACTTCTCATCCACCTCTTACCTTAGTGATGACAGATGGACCTGGTCACCAGACTTAGACACCTTGTTGGTCCTTCTAGAGTTCAACGGCCGGTGGGAAATGGTATGTGCTTGTGATTGTGGATGATTACTCCAGGTATTCATGGGTTTATTTTCTAGTTTCTAAGGATGAGGCATTTGGCTTCTTTAGAGAGTTGGTCCTTAGACTTGCTGTTGAGCTTCCTGGAGCTTTGAGAGCCATTAGGAGTGACAATGGGACAGAATTCAAGAATTCTTCCTTTGCCACTTTCTGCTTACGATAGGGGCTAGAGCACCGCTTTTCCTCACCTAGAGTTCCCAAACAGAATGGAGTGGTAGAAAGGAAGAACAGGACCCTTGTAGAGATGGCTAGGACCATGCTAGATGAGCATTCCACACCTAGGAGGTTTTGGGCTGAGGCGATCTCTACTACTTGTTATATTTCAAATAGGGTTTTCTTGAGATCTGTTATTGGTAAGACTTCTTATGAGCTCAGATTTGGTCATAAGCCTAAAGTTTCTCATTTCAAGATTTTTGGTTGCAAGTGCTTCATTCTTAAACATGACAACCTTGATAAATTTGAATCTAAATGTTCTGATGGCATGTTTCTTGGATATCCTGCTCATTCTCGTGGCTATCGTGTATTTAATTTTGACACTAACAAAGTTGTTGAGACTTGCGAAGTCACTTTTCATGAGGCTAGTCCTGGTACTAGACCCGATGATGTAGGTACACAGGTTTCTGAGAGCATCTTCGTCGATGATGACTCTGAGGATGAGGACCCAATCCATTCTCAAGTCCCTTCTGACTTGGTTGGAGAGCCTGCTTCCACTACATCAGCTTCAGAGAGCAGCCTCTTCCTACTTTCACCGACGATCAAAGTGGCTCTGCTCCTACCTCCACAGCCCATGAGGTAGAGGCCACTTCAGCACTAGGAGCTCCTCTTCGCATTCAACGACAGCATCCACTTGAGCAGATGATTGGGGATCTTCATGAGCGAGTCACTCGCTCCAGGTTCATTTCTCCTGATTCCCATGCACATTCTGCTTTTGTTGCTTCTTTTGGAGCCCGATATGTCACCCATGCTCTTTACGATGCCTCTTGGGTCAATGCCATGCATGAAGAACTTGAAAATTTTGAAAGAAACAAAGTCCGGACCTTAGTTGAACCTCCACCCAATCATAATGTAATTGGAACAAAATGGGTTTTCAAAAATAAGCAAAGTGAAGATGGGTTGGTAGTTCAAATAAGGCTAGACTTGTAGCACAAGGGTATTCCTGTAGAGGGCTTAGATTTTGAGGAGACCTTTGCTCAGAGCTAGATTAGAAGCCATTCGCATTTTGCTAGCATTTGCGCATCCAAGGGCTTCAAGCTATTTCAAATGGATGTCAAAAGTGCTTTCTGAATGGTTTCATAGAAGAAGAGGTTTTTGTCAAGCAACCACCGGTTTTGAAAATTCCAAGTTCCCAAACCATGTTTTTAAACTCTCCAAAGCCTTGTATGGATTGAAGCAAGCCCCTAGAGCTTGGTATGATAGGCTTAAGAGTTTCTTGCTCAAAAATGATTTTAAAATGGGAAAGGTTGATAAAACCTTGTTCACTCTCGTGCATGGCGTTGACTTTTTGATGGTTCATTTATGTGGATGACATTATATTCGTGGTTCTTCTCATGCTTTGGTGTCTAGATTTTGATTCTATGAGCAGGAGTTCGAGATGAGCATGATGGGCTTAATTGACCTTCTTCCTTGGTCTTCAAGTCAAGCAACTGAAAGAAGGCACCTTCATTCATCAAAGTAAGTATACAAAGGACCTTCTTCAGCGTTTTGATATGGGAAGCAGTAGGCCAATGTCTACTCCCATTGCCACGACCACCGTGCTGGACCTTGATGAGGATGGAGAGCCCGTGGACCAGAAGGAGTACCACAGCATGATTGGCTCTCTCCTCTATCTCACGGCTTCGAGGCCGGACATACAGTTTGCTGTGTGTCTATGCGCTCGATTTCAGGCTTCCCCTCGAGCTTCTCATCGTCAAGCAGTGCGTCGCATATTTAGGTACCTCCAGGACACTCTTGACTTTGGACTTTGGTATTCTTCTTCTTCTACTCTCTCTATTCGGGCTTTTTCTGATGCTGATTTTGCCGGGTGTAGAGTGGATAGGAAGAGTACTTCTGGCACTTGTCATTTCTTAGGCACATCTCTTATCTCTTGGTCATCTAGGAAACAATCCTCTGTTGCACAGTCCACTGTCGAGGCCGAGTATGTAGCTGCAGCCAGTAGTTGCTCTCAGGTTCTCTGGATCTTGTCTACTCTGCAGGACTATGGGTTGTCTTTGGATAGTGTTCCTCTTTTCTGTGACAACACTTCTGCCATTAACATTGCCAAAAACCCAGTGCAACATTCTAGGACTAAGCACATTGACGTTAGATATCATTTCCTTAGAGACCATGTTGAGAAGGGTGATGTTGTGCTTCACTTTGTAGAGTCCGAGCAAAGAAGTTGTTGACATTTTCACTAAAGCTCTTGATTCTTCTCGCTTTTGCTTCTTTGCGGGAGAGTTGGGGGTTATTAGTTCTCTTGGCCTGTTTTGAGGGGAGTTTGCTCTTTTGCATTCATCGTATCATAATGCATTTTAAATTCAACAACTTGCATTGTAATATAAACTTGTGGAGCTTTGATTATTATCCTTGTATGATTTGATTTCATGCTTTATACCCTGCCATGTCTTGTGCTAGTTTGCTAGACTTCTTTATGGCTTTTTATGTATAGCTTAGCTTTTGCCATGCTAGCTTTATTATCTGTGAGAAAATTGAATCAAAACATGACTTGTTGGATCTTGTGACTAGTTTTGTCAGAGTGATCCTCTTATGATTCATGCCATGTTATATAGGCTTAATTGAGTCTTGAACTTATTCTGAGTTTTACATTGAGCTTTGATAATTCTTAAGTCAAGCAAATGAAAATGAGCTTTTATGTGCGAAAAAACTGATCTCACCAATTCTTTCTCATGAGACTAGGCATGAACTCAGGGGGAGTTTTGGATGATCCAGACTATTCTCTTAAGCTTTTGTTGCTTGGGATGGTCGTAGTGAGGCTTAAGATCTAGCGCAATGCTGAGAAAACAAATTGGCAATTGGTTGAAGCTTAGGAGGCAGTTGTGGATGGCTCCTAGTCCAGGACTTGCTTTACTAAGATAAAACCAATCTTTTTCAGCAAAGTGCTCAAAGTGCTAAATTCTAAATGCTTGAACAAATTGATTCACAATTGATCTCAAAATGCTCAAAATTGACTCATTTTCTAGCTTCTGGCTCCATTTTGCTTATAGACATGGCTTGACTCATTTTTGGATACCTTTAGTGAAACTATGATCTTGAGCACCTTATCATGCTTTCAATTCATTTAATCTCAGATTATTGCTATTTTGGCTTTAGGTGTGCTGTACATATTTTGCCATGATTGAACATAGCTTCTTCACATAATATGGCTTGGTGTAATACTTGTACAAATCCTCTTGGATAATCTTCATGGCTCCTTTTGCTCAAGTTAAAAAAAGCAAAACAAAAAAATGCAAAAAATAATAAAAATTACAAAATTGCAGCCATTCCATTCCATTTATGCTCAATCTTCTCCATGCACCTTGATGAATTCATTGTCAAAGGGGAGAAAAATTTACAAAAATCTTTGTTTTGGAAAAATCTTTGTTTTGGATGCTCTCTATGCATTTTCTCGAAGGTCAAATAGAACACTTGTTCTTTCTTTTGGACCTTAAGTGAGATTTTCTGGAATTTAAAGCTCTCCTTGCTTTCTTTGCCTTATCTCACTTGCTGAAACTATTCTCAAGCCAATTTGGTCACCTTCCTTGCTTTTACTTGCTAAAAGACCAAATTATGCCTTTGTGCGAAAACTTGTTTTCTTTTACTTTCAAACCTCAAAACATTCATTTTTGGGTTATTGCCAATGTGTTCATCAAGGGGGAGATTGTGAACACCATGAGGATTTGCTCATGATCCTAGGTAATGATACAATTGTCAATTTGGTTGAAGGTTTGTTGGATTTCATGTTTGTCAGAAAGTTTCAGCAAAACTGTCAGGATAATCGGTAGTACCGGTTTGGAAGCCGCGGTACTACCGCGTCACGGTATGACCGTTTGTTGTTAAGCGGTATGGAAAAACCAGAATGATTGCAAAATGGTCTTGGATTTCTTTGTGGAGCGGTATGACCGCATCTTGCTTGGCGGTAATACCGCACTTCGGTATGACCGTTGTTTTGCGGTATGCAAATTCCAGAGGAGTTGTTTTTGGAGAGTTTTGATTTCTCCGGTGGCGGTATGACCGTTATTGTGGGCGGCATTTGATCTGAAGGCGGTAGTACCTGACCATAACATGGCGGTAGTACCGTTTTTGTGCTGAATGTTATTTCATTTTGGAGTTTTTGGTTTTGGGATAGGTCATATCCTTGCTTGTAAATGCATATGTGTTGCATATTGCATATTTTGAGCTAACGTAGGTCAAGTTGTGAAGAACTTGTTCCCGGAGACGATTTCTCTGTCTATTGCTGTGTAGGTGGCTTGCAGGTCAACGATGGTCAACGGTGAGGAGGATCGGGACTAAGCTTGGAGAGCTGAGGTCCAGAACAATCATGGATGCGAGGTGAGGTCGGTGACTCAAGCATGGCCTGAGAATGGGCGAGGTGGATCGAGCAGGCGGTTGGTCATGTTGGTTGGATCAAGCGGCGGGTCGGTGCAAGTGCCTTGGAGGTTCGATGGGATTGGACGGGAGAGACTTGCCGACATGATGAGAGCCGTTGATCAACCTACACGTGGCGGAGCAGGCGATTGCTTCGACTGGTTTGGACTCGGTCCATGGAGAAGGATCGAGAAGGGGTATTTTGGTAATTTCACCAAATACCGCCTTTGTGACTTGTTGGCTAAACCGCAGCGCGGGTCGGCGCTTGGAGAAGCGGTTTAGGTCAATCAAAGATGAAGACGGCGCTTTGAGATGCGTGCGTGAGTTAACCCATTGTGAGTTAGGGTTTAATGGGTGCCCTAATAGAATATTCCTAGATGCCTAGCCTCCACTATATAAGCACTTGGTGCTGTGTGTTTTGAGATGTAGAGAACATGAGAGAAGCCCATGTGTGGTATTAGGGTTTTGGAGAGCTAGGGCTTAGGGATTGCTTGATCTAGTGCTCATGTATTGAGTTGTGCCCTCCAAGATGATGGAGAGGCTGTAGACATCAACCATATGTTCAGATCAATCCAATCTTGTTTCAAAGATGAGTTTTGTTCGTTCTTGTTCTTCGTTCTTGCACTTGTCTTTGATGTTTTGGTGATTTTGTTGATCCACTGGTTTTTCTTCAATTCTCTCTGTTGCTTATACTTGCTGTGACTTGTGGGAGACCATCTAAGGTCATCTTGATCATCCATAGCCCACGAGCAAGCCTAGAATCAGATTTGGGTATTTGACCTCTTTTTGAACCCTCCTTCGGTAAAATACAAAAAGGTCAAAACTTTGACGTGGATCTTCTTGATCGCCGCTTGAATAGGTTCCTGACATCATTAGGAAGATGTGTTTCAAATTTGGTGGAGTTTGGCTGCTTAATCAAAAGTTACGTCGATTTTGTTTTTCGTTTTTGTGCTGTTTCTTGTTCATCCGCCGATATTATGTTCATCCTAACGACCGACACTGGTCATCCGGTTGTACGAAATCGAACGACCGCACTGTTCATCCGGTTCGACCGCAGATTGTTCATCAAGACTGTTTATCGGTGATTTTTGTGTTTTAGTCGTTTCTTTTGGGGATTTGAAGGGATTCATTACAAGACTTCCGCTACGCTTATATATATTGATCTTCATAGTTCTAATAGCTATGGAAGTCAATATCATGTTTGAATCCGATCAGCAAAGCGAAAAATAGATAGTGCTCCTATTCACCCCCCCTCTAGTCGCCTTTCCGGTCCTACAGCAATGTACTCAATCTTGCTTAATTTGTTGTTCAGAGTTCAAGGATGAGCCAGTTCCAGACGACGACAGGTCTTTCTAGAGCTTAGTCCTTGTCGTCTGCCTATGGGATTGGATGGGGCATACCGTTGGACCCTTTTGGTTTATTTACCATATTTTCCGCTACACTCTATTACTTTTGCTACTTTGATACTTAAATCTTTTACTTGTCCAGTCCTTGTGATGTAAATATTGTAGTTGCTTAAGTTATGTACCCGTTTTGCTTTACTTTTGGTATATATGAACATATGGATGTGATATCAATGTTGGAGTTGTATGTACTAATCATGATCATGGGACTAGTACGGTACACACATGAGGGTTTCGGGTACTCAAAGCCTGGGGTCCGACAAATGAACTATACGGATTTGTTTTACACCCTACCCGTCGCAATACCTACAGGAATATATTTATTTGTTCATCCGTGGTAATGGTATCCTTGTAAGTTTTACTATCACCGTTGGAGATCATCAAGTTCCCAAGTAGTATCATCTATGCTTCCGATGCTCCATTTGCTTGATTTTTGTGTTGTTGAGTAGCATCATTTCATCTTAATTTTCCTGCATGCCTTGTTGAGATTGATATACTAGGTGCCTGCATGCGCCTTGGCGAAGGCGCACGGGTGGAATTAAAGTTCCACTTGTAGTATTTACTTTTTTCTTCAAAATTATCCAGAAACTCCTTATGAGATTTTCGTTAGTTATTAGTTTCTGCTCTGTATGCTTCTATATATACTTTGTATCCAGCATGTTGATTGATTACATCATTATGTGCCATTGTTAGGCATTAGAGAGATGGTGAATTACATGAAGGGCTTAATTGAGTTCGGTTAAAAGAATAGGCTTGGTCCTATAGGTACGATAATGCACATCCACCAATCAGTATCTCCAGTGTTCGCCTAGATGCTCAACTATTTAGCTGCATGATTAGGTATTTCTGTAACAATTTGTTTGTGGCCGGTGTTTTATCCATAGCGTGCATGAATATGGTAGGATTAACCATAACATTTTATGTTTTCTTAAAAAAAGTTCGATTGTATAAGGAAAACCTACATGATTAGAAACTACATTTGATCCATAGCTGGGGCAACTCAGCCAATATCATGCATATTTAATTGCAATATCACTTGGTAAACACGCTTGTTTTTGCACTCATGAGATGTATAGTGGAATCATCCAGATGGAAGAATATGACAAATTGGTATTGATGCGAATTGATGGGAATAGCTAAACATATTATAAGAGATATCTGTTGCTCCATTGTTTTTACTGCCCTTACACAAGGGAAACTTTAATTACCTGCAAGCAGCGAACATCTTCTTCTAAAGAATTTAACGGTTTGCTGACCTTCAAGCAGTATGACACAAGAATTTAATGGATAATCGACATAAGGCACAACCGCATTAAGATGCAAGGCACAATATAGAGTTAGCCCATACATACAAAATGTGATAGTCAACTATTTCATTTTCACCTGGGCGCCTTCGCCAAGGTGCGCGCAAGCCCCTACTATATCTATCTCAACAAGGCAGGCAGGAAAATCAAGATGAAGATGATGCTACTCAACAACACAAAAATAGAGCAAATGGAGCATTGGAAACATATATGATACTACCTAGGAACTTGATGATCTCCAACGGTGGTAGTACAACTTACAAGGATACCATTATCACGGGTGAAGAAATAAATATATTCCTGTGTGTTGCGGTGGGTAGGGGTGTAAAGCGAATCCATATAGTCCGTTTTATCCAACATCTTTATCCGGATGGTAGCGAATGTGGTAAAGAAAATAACATTCGTATTGCAAAATGAATGGATAGTATTCAGATTTTTTTGCCGGATACAAATACTAATATGGTATGAACAATTATGGCCGGATACAAATACAAATAATATCTAGATCCGACAGTTTTATTTCCCTTGTCATCTACTCCACTATCATTTTTGTGTGTGTTATGTTACCATGTTGCTTGTGGGAATTTATATGTAACTCCATATATTGGAACTCTTTTCGTAGATATTTGGAATTTGAACTTCTTGTGTGAAACTTCATCATATTTTAGGATATTTGAATTCGACCGAATTGAACAAGTATTCGATTCGCATTCGTATTCATTACAACATTCGATTCATATTCGTATTTGAGCATATTCATATTCATATTCATATTCGCATTCACATTTGTTTTAAAAAATCCGAATACGAATGTGGTATAACCACTATTCGATTCATTCCATCCATTCTCACCCCTAGCGGTGGGTAGGATGTGAGCGTGCAATTGTAATTGAGCTAAGGCCCTAAGGCCCACCACAAGGTTGGTCGCAGCTTACGAGGTCGAGTTGTGCATTTGGCCGTGTGCTCTCCTCTTCCTCACCCCTCCCATCTAGAGCTGGGACTTGGGCCGTGCTTTTTCGGGCCAGCCGGGGCCCGGTCGGCACGGCACTACATGAACGGCGGGCCAGGCCGGGCCTGAGAATGTGGCCCATTGGGTGGCACGGCACGGTACGGTCAGTTGGGCCATGCTTGGGCCGGGCTAGCACGAAATAGGCCCAACCTTCCTGTTCTAGCCCAATCCCTCCCTCTCTCGGCTTGGCCCAATTACCCCTCTACCCCGGCCGGCCCAACCAATAACCCCCCTCTGCCACCAGGCCTGGCCCAACATCCCTCTCGGCCTCCCCCAACCCCCATCCCCAACACCTTCTCCCGAGCCCCGGCTCTCAAATTCCCAATCCGTCCAGCTCCAGTTGCCTCCCCACACGCTACCGATCGCTGCCCTCCCTCCCTTTCCTTCCCCAAGCGCCACCGACCGCCCCTCCCTCCACTCCTCCAGCCACCTCCCCTCTCCCCCCCTTCGCCCTTCGCCAACCTCCACCACCTCCTTGTCGTTGTCCTTCTCACCCCCCTTCGCAAGCATGCGGCGTGACCGAGGTGGGTGGAGTTCTTCATTGGCGTCCAAGAGGAGGAGGAGGCTATGGCGAGAGGGAGCGGGTGTGGATGGCGCACGACAGTGTCTTTGTCTTCTGGGCGGCAGTGTCGTCTTCTCGAGTCTATAGTTACTTAGAAATTGGGCTTGAGCTTGGACAAAGCCTGACCTTGGCACAACAAGCTTTGGGCGTGCCTAGGCTGGCCGGAGGCAAGGCGGCCGGCACGCAAGACGGCTGTGGCTGGGTGGCTGAATGAAATGGCAGCACGGCAGGCTGTCTTGCTGCGCAGGCATGGCCCGGCCCGGCCCATGCCCACCACTGCTCCCCTTTGTTGCTCTGCGCCACCCTTCCTAGCCGCAAGTGGTGGCTCCCACCCAAACCCTCTGCTCTGGCAGTAGAAGCTGCCTTTCCCTTCCACTTGGCACCATTGCCGTGGCATACGATCTGGAGTTCGGGGCACCCGGCGATCTAGTAGGGTATCCGTGCTTTCCCCTTTCTTGCTCTTGGGCCTGTGCATATCTAAGAGATCGGGAGGGACGCCATGTGGGCTATGAATGAAGAGTTGGGCGTTGCAGAGTTGTTTGGATGCATCCTTAAGTTCAGTTTAATCAAAATGATGGTAATCCACCTTGATTCTTGTACTAGGGAGCGTGTGTGTGATTGATTGCTTCGGTCATATGAATGAATTAGTGAAAAATGAGACCTTAATGCAGCATTTCATGGCTTGGTAGTTTCTTGATTCGTTGTTTAGTGCTCTTGTATTCACATTAGAAATACTAGTGCTAGTACTTGCCTACTCTCACTATTGCTCGTGGTGTTAATGGATTGGGATTTTCTGGACCACAATTGTTCCTGATTACCTTTTATTTTCTTGTTAGGGAATTGTAGGCTTGCAGTAGGCGAAAAGATGCTAAGTTGCTAACCTTTTGCAAATCCATAATCTGTACATTTCCAGCGTAGCATGATTGTGTAGTCATCTAGTTGCCTCCATGGCGTTGAATGTTGTGTCTCTCACACGGTTTGTGAGACCACACCTGTTATGGAGTAGACTAATGTACTGCTCTTGCTCACGTGTGCCTGCTACTCGTGCTTGTGGCGCTAGAGGGATTATGTTGAGTTCTTGTTTGTGATCCCACGCCTGAGCTTGGTGGAGGCCCTCATGGGTGTGCGTGCTTAGGAGACTCGTTATCATGGCGTGGCTTAGATGCAGTCTGTCTTATGCCTTGAAAGACTGCCTTTGTTGTTTTCTTTAGCACCGACTGTGATCCCCCCAGCTCCTTTGGTGGTTGCTGCTTCTACTACGGGTCTCCACTGCACATACTATCAACGTGACAGCCATAGGTATCAGGATTGCTACAAGCGGAGGAGGGACCAGGGATGTCGAGGTGGACGTCCCCCTAAGGTCTTTGGAGATTCCTCTCACTCAGGAGCTGGCTCCTCTCGCCAGGGCTCCTTCGGTGACACCACACAGCAGCTTCTCTCACTACTTCAGCGCCTCGGTGTTGGCTCGTCCTCAGACTCCTCGAGTTCTACTCATCTGGCTCTTACTTCTCAGCAGCCTTCCTCACCTCCGCCTCCTTCCTCGTCAGGTATCTTATCTCCGTGGATCTTGGACTCTAGTGCTTCCTTTCACATGATACCAGATTATATCCACCTCACTTCTGTGTGTTCCACATATTTTCCTTCCACTGTTCAGACTACAGATGGTACCTCTCTTCCTGTTGCAGGCCAAGGCACCCTTTCCACTTCTTTTCATGTTCCTGTAGTCTCTCATGTTCCTCAGCTTACTATGCAACTTATGTTGGCTGGTCAGATCACTGATCATGACTGTCGTATTGTTCTTGAGTATGCCTCTTGTTGTGTTTAGGACCGCCGCACGGGGACTCTACTTGGTACTGGCCCTCGGCGCTGTGATTCGCAACATCTTTGGGAGCTCGACTGGTTTCATTTTCCTTCCGTTGTCTCCACCAGCCAGTTAACCACTGCCACTACCTCTGGTCTTGCCGCATCCTCCACTATCTCCTTCGCTCAGTGGCACCATCATCTTAGTCATCTCTGTGGCTCACGTCTATCATCTTTAGTCGGTCGTGGTGTTCTTGGGTCTGTTTCTAGGGACACCTCTTTATATTGTATGGGTTGCAAGCTTGGCAAGCAGCTGTAGTTCCCTATCCCTCTAGTGATTCTATTTCTACTTGTCCTTTTGATCTTGTTCACTCTGATATTTGGGGTCCGGCTCCCTTCGTTTCGAAAGGGGGTCATTGATACTGTGTGATTTTTATTGATGATTACTCTCGTCATACTTGGATCTATTTCATGTCCTCTCACAGTTAGGTCCTCTTTATTTCCTAGATGTTTGCCACCATAGTTCGCACTCAGTTTGATTCGCCCATTCGTGTGTTTCGTGCCGACTCTACTGGTAAGTATCTTTCTGCTGCTTTGCGTCGTTTTCTCACTGAGCAAGGCACTCTTCCCTAGTACTCCTGTCCTGTTGCTCACACTTAGAACGGTGTCTCTAAGCGTAACCATCATCACTTGCTTGAGACCGCTCGTGATCTCATGCTTGCCTCTTCTGTTCCCCCTCATTTTTGGGCTAAGACTAGTTCTACTGCTGCTTTTCTCATTAACATGTAGCCTTCCACTACTCTTTAGGGTTCTACTCCTGTCGTGCATCTCTTTGGCCAAGCTCCAGAGTACAGTCACCTTCGCAGCTTTGGCTATGTCTGTTTCGTTCTTCTTCCACCTCGTGAGTGCACCAAGCTGACTGCTCAGTCAGTCGAGTGTATTTTTCTTGGCTGCAGTCTTGAGCATAAGGGTTATCATTGTTATGACCCTGTTGCTCGTAGGATAAGGATTTCTCGGGATGTCACTTTTGACGAGTCCCGATCTTACCACCCTCGTTCCTCCACTATCAACCCAGATTCTCTTGTTGAGTCAATCTCCTTTCTGTTTTTTCCTGACTCTTAGTTTTCTGCTACTGTTTCACCTCATCCTCCATCTTTTTCGCATCCCTCTCCTCCAGCTCCACTTGTTCCCCCTTCACGGAGTTTCTATTGTTGAGATTCCACCTTTTCCCTACACTATTCTCACCGCCCCGGCCTACTCCTTCCAATCGCTGAGTCTCCGCTTTGTTGGGCCTTGTTCCCGCCTCTCCTTCTCCGTCCTTGCTAGGTCCCACTCGCCTTCTCATCCCAGATACGATCTTTGTGATTTTCACACCGCCGACCACTGGAGCGCCACAGCTTTGAAGTCATTGTTCTTTCCGAGCCTCGACGACTCATGAGAGGTTGCCGCCACCCCGAGTGGCACCGCGATGTGAGGAGATTGTTTGCTTTGGAGCGATCTTGGCACTTGGGATCTTGTGCTCTTACCTACGCGTGTCACTCCCATCACGTGCAAGTGGGTGTACAAGATCAGACCCGCTTGAATGGTTCCCTTGAGCGCTACAAGGCTCATCTCATGGTGTGTGGTTTTCAGTAGGAGCATGGTCGTGACTACGATGAGACTTTCGCTCTTGTTGATAACATGACCACTGTTTGCACTCTCCTTGTTGTGGCCTCTGTTCGACAGTAGCCCATCTCTCAGTTGGACGTTAAGAATGCATTTCTCAATGGCGAGCTGCGTGAGGAGGTCTACATGCAGCCGCCCCTGGGTATTCTGTCCTTGATGGCATGGTGTGTCACCTTCGTCGTTCTCTCTATGGGCTCAAACAAGCCCCTCGTGCTTGGTTTGACCGCTTCTCCTCTGTTGTGACTGCTGTCGGCTTGACCTTACCCGAGAGGTTCTAGAGGGGTCTCCCAGGACCACCCAGGAGGTCCAACAGGACCACCCGTGAGGTCTGAGAGGTCCTCTATGACCACCCAGGAGGTCTCCCAGGACGACCCGTGGAAGGCCTCTAGGACCTCCTAGGAGGACTCGAAGGTCCACCTAGTGGTCCTCCAGGACCACACAGAGGTCCGGGCTTTGTGCATCGTGAGCTAGTCCTGGATCGAGTTGGCTAGCTCGCATGCACTACACAATGGTGCAATCAAGACCAAACCACAAGCTCAAAGATGAAGCAGATAAATTAATATTAACATAAGCAAAAGACCTTATGGTCAAGTTGTTTACAGAGGTGCCTCACTGGGCTTACAACCAAAAGAGATAACAACAGCGGAAAACACAAAAGCGCAAGGTCCATTCGACCACCTCATAGGCCATCAAGTGGTGGACGCCCCTAAGTCACAAGGTCTTCATAGAGCATTGTGCTCCTGGGTCACCCTCCTCTCACGATCAAACAGAGGGCGCAGCCATGAGTACGTTGAATATACTCAAGAAGTCATAGGGATGCATGCAAATATTAATCATATAAAGCTTGACAAGGAGTGGCCGCAAGGTTAGTTTTGTAGAAAGCAATATTTGCAAGAGATACATTAAGTAGATTTCGAAGCACAAGTTGAAAGAAAAACACAAGAAGCAAGTTCTTTGAAAACACTTGTGGACACCCTGTCCACAACCGAACCTCACTATGATCACAGCTCGGGCTACACCAAACCGCACAAGACCAGCTCAAAACCCACCACAATTCTTTTGAAAAGTCTACCCCTTGCGTGAAATCTCCGGGCATGACCATAACCGAGGCCGCAGCTATTCGAATAGATCTTACACTCTGCAGAGGTTGTACACTTTACCCACCAGAGGTGATCGCTTGATATGACACATGTTTCCTTGGATGTGCGAATCAAGTGGAGACCACCACCAGGTCTTTACAAAGGTCCACTTGACTCGGTTCTGCTCTCACTAAGGTTTCGCCGTCCTGGCCCCCTCTTGCGCCATTCCCATCAACACAGAACCGACTCAAGCTTCTCTAATTATTGCACCCGGTCCACCCCATCCTAGACATATGGTTGCACAAGGTGACCTAGATCAATGGTTCAAGGTTAAGTCCTTAGTTGGCTACTCAGGCAAGTCATTCCACAACCCAATGTGCTTCCTGCACCCACACTAACCACCATCCATTCAGCCCGAGCATAAAACCTTTAGGGTTCCTCCCGGCCCAAGGACCACCCTAGTCCTGGCACAACAATTTCATCGAGTGGCATTGCCACGGTTCCATAGTTCTTTAGTCATATTTTAACAATTAAGAATCATGCAGTTGATACCATCACAAGCTACAACATGGCTAAGCATAAGACGTACCCATGTTGGTAATTCAACAGAGACCAACAACCAAAGCCCATCCTAAGGATGTCAAGGAAACATGTCAACATGTATGTCTCAAATAACCAAGGGTGTCTTTACTGGCAAGAGGGCATATAACTACTCCCAAAACCATTTGTAAACAAAAAGCCATGCATGATAAGTGAAAACAATATACATTTTTGCAAAGATGGGTTCAACATGATCAAGGTCTATGACTTGCCTTCGATGAAGAACTGAGAAACTTCTGTTGATGTGGCTGGGTCCAAGAACTCCTCTATGAAACTGGGATCTACACGTTCAAGAGAGCCAAAATAAGCAAAGCAAACTCCAACAAGAAGATCAAAAGGACTCACCAAGTAAGAGCCAAAGAAAGGTTACAAAGAAGATGAAAACCAGAGCTTGAATTGCTCAAGGAGGGCTCAGACGAGGGAGGCCAGGGAGCTCTCTCGTGTCCTTTTATAGGCACATGAGACTCTAGGAGGAGGACATTGCATTAAATGGCACACGACGGGAGTAGGTGATGGAGGGAAATAGGGCAAGACAAGGAAGTGACCCAAGAGAGAAACGAGGTACTGCAGAAGCAACCGCAATAAATGCTTGAAGACTTTGGCTCTGGCAGTACACAACAGGAGGAAAAGGAAAATGAGTAGGAACTGACAAGCTGCCAGTCAAACACATGAGGCTGACCCAACCCAGAGGGGAGGTCCAAAAGGGGTGTTCTTTGCAAAAGGAGCAGTTGCGACCAATGGGGAGGTCGTGACTCCTAGGGGTGGTCATGACCCACGGGAGATCATGACCCACGGAGGTGGTCTTTGCAAAATAACCACAAGAAGTCCTGAGGACACAGCGGTCCTGAGGTGGTCCTGACGGTCAGATCAAAATAGGGGAGGTCCTGATGGTCAGATCAAAAATAGGGGAGGTCCTGATGGTCAGATCTCTCAAGGGGAGGTCCTGACGGTCAGATCTCTCAAAGGGAGGTCCTGACGGTCAGATCAAAATAGGGAGGTCCGCGATAGCTAGATAAGGCACAAAGGAGTGGAGTCAGGATTACAATCTGCGGGTCAAAACGATTGGGCCGTTTCGACCATCCGGTTACCACTCGATCTTGGCCACTCAACTAGATCGGGCGGTCCAAAATGATGGGAACGTTGAGACCGCTAACGCTACATCGCATCAAGGCCGCCCAAAAGAAATCAAGGGTTCAAAAGAATTAACGCTCGCACCAAGTGAACGCTACATCATATCAAGGCCGTCCAAAAGAAATCGAAGGGTTCAAAAGGATTCAAACGTTCGGACCGTCCTAACGTGTTGATAGGATCAAACCGTCCAATACAAATCGAATGGTTGAAAAGCGATGAAGGTCAAAATCGAGCAGGAGGTCCAATCGAGCACAAGGGAGGTCCAAAGAACACCAGGGAGCTCCAAAAGAACACAAGGGAGGTCCTGGGGGACACAGAGAGGTCCAAAGGAAACACACAACCCCGAGTTTGGATTTTCGGTTAACAAGGACATTTAAAACACAAACCCGAACTTGGACCTAAAGGAAGATTCAAACACAGGGGAGGTCTGGGACCTAAGGGAGGTCCAAACACAAGGGAGCCAAAGAAGGAAAACGAAAGCCAAAGAGCACTAACAACTCAAGATCGACCAAAAAGGTTAATTGGAGTTCAATTTATTCAAGTTAAATCTCCAAATTTCCAAAATTCCAGGTTAAGCTTGAGCAAAAAACAGAACCAAATGGTTACTTTTGAGTTTTGAAATTTTTTCAAAAAGGCTTCGAAAATTGGGATGTTACAACGACCCTACCCTCTTCGTCCACACCTCTACTCGGGGTCGGACACTCTTCCTTCTCTATGTGGATGATATGATCATTACTAGAGATGATTCTCAGTATATTGCCTCTATGAAGGTGCATCTCAGTGAGCAGTTCTTGATGTCCGATTGGGTCCTCAAGATGGCTTGAGATCTTGTGAAGCATGAGCTCACCAAGCACATTGGAGTGGATGCCTCGTACATGCGCCTTCAAGATATGTGTCTTCGTGAGTTTCAGTTAGCAGATTTCTTCACCAACGTACAGACTAGAGTTCAAAGATAGATTCTACCTTTCCAAACTCAGTGTTGTTGATCTACCATAAGTTTGAAGGGGGTGTTAGATATGTAGATAGTGTATGGTGTTCTTTGTATAATTGTAAACTCTGTACATGCTATATATTGGCCTCTCAGCCCATTAGAATGAACACAAACCTAGATCGAATGGCCTTATTAAAGAAGGCTTCAAGAGTGAGGTTTGTAAGTTCCTAGATCAAATGCTAGATTAAGGGTGGGTACCTGATTCAAGGACACATCGTGTCTTGATCGGCCGCTAGAGAAGTCGATGAAGTCTACCAAGCAGCGGATGATGACAATGTGAGCAACATATTGATGGAGGGGCTAGATTGAGACTCCGAGACAGGCTTTTAATTGTTGTACTATCACAACTCACAAGCAGATGGTTGACACGACTAACATTTTGAGCTCCATATTTTGTGCATTGTTAAAGAAGCAGCCTATTCAGGTGGCTCTGTCAAGAAATACCTTCAACACTGAATTTCAGCAGGCATTTTAAGTTGGTTTGGATGCTCAAGTAACTTCATATGCGATGTAAGGGTTGTAGAAACTAGAAAGGCCTCCAGCAGATGAGAATGAGATGGTGAGCGAGTAAGTTGCTTTTGTGTATAACATCATGTACTTTTCAGTTATTCACTTATCATTTTTGTGACAAACACCCCTTTGCTGCTTGTTCTTGCTTATGATACTGCGAAAACTTATGTTATGTTCAACAAAAGCATGTTATATTTCTTTGGACCGTAGTGCCTAACTTGCTCTTCTCGGGTTGCGAATTGCGTGAATTAGTCCTTTACTCTATTTAAATTTGAACTAGATTTGGACCGTAGTGCCTAACTTGCTCTTCTCCGGGTTGCGAATTGCATGAATTAGTCCTTTACTCTATTTAAATTTGAACTAGATTGGCTATGTAGGGAAGGGTTTAAAGAAATGGTGGCTGGTGTGTGGAATAAAGAAAATAGATGTCAGTCTTCTTTACAAATTTGGCAATGGAAGATTAGATCGCTAGACAATTTCTTCACGGTTGGGCTAGGAACCTGCAGTGGGACTTATAAAAGGAAAAATTAGAACTCAATTTGATAATTGATTCATTAGATAAAAAGGTCGAAGTTTTTAAGCCTGCATCGATGAAGACGTTAATCTTAAAAAATATGCTAATGAAAGATTTGCACATCTTTTAAAAGAGAAAGTAATTAAATGGTATCAAAGGTCCAAAGCGAAATTTATTTTGGAAGGAGATCGAAATACTTGTTTTTATCATTCGTGTAACACCCTGGCTGGCTATGCGAAAGCCAAGATATCACCTAGAAGTCTAACATTCATCAACAATACGAAATAATTTCAGCAATCTATCAACTAACGACATGTAAGAATCAACAACTGATAGAATGAATATAAGAATTGAATCAGAATTCAATAACATATCAAACTCTTTGATCTAATCATATCGAATCAATTATGATGCAACTATCAGAAGTCTATACTAAGATCATAATCCAATACCAAGACAACCATATCATAAAGAATGATAATATCAACCATCAACCTCTTTTATTACAACCTAATTATTATCAAAGGAACGGTAATGACAAGTTCATCTAATTTATAAGTGAATAGTGTGAAGTGAAAGGAAGATTATGAAGTGGATGAAGTGATCCATGCGACTATACCCTCCCATGCATGTCGCCCGCAATGTTTACCTAAAACAAATAAACACGGCAAGAATGAGTCCACGACTCAACAAGTACAATGAACAATACGAATAGTAATCAATAAGAACATAACAATCACATAATATAATACTTAATGTAGAACGGATGAGTAATATCATTATATAAAGTAATAGAATTCAATGTGGAATGGAGGAATAAGAACATAACATCACACTAAAGAATATGAAGGTAGAATGGCGTAAAACATATGAATGAATGAAATGCATGAACTCCACTTCGCTTATATCGCAGATAGCTAGTGACACACCCGCCGGTGTTCACTTAGGCCCGTGATTTAACAAAATGCGACAGATCCAAGGCCCGTATGAAGAACGCTTCATACGGGATCCAAATCATTCCACATTGGAATGGTGGGTCTTACGTGCCCATACCGAATTGATGGGTCTTTACTTTCCACTCCGTGGATGTAACATGAACAATGAATGAATGGAATGAATTATGAATAATGAAAGACATCATCTCATTAAACATGGATTAACGAACATGAAATGAGCATGAAGCATTGAATCTACTCATGGATTATAGAAATAACAAGATGAACAACAAGTACTCAAAGATTCACCAACAATAAGAATCACAAGGTACTTGTCCATATTGGAATGATTCGGATTTCACTACCCACTTCCGTGGTGAACATGAAAGAAGGAACAAATGAATATACTGAACGTAAATTTATTATCGAGGAATCATGGCATATCAATTATGAAGGGAAACAATAAATACCAATATTACCCATTTGCATATTCAACAATCAAATGGAACAAACAACAAACAAGACAATTCAATTGTACTTGCCTTAACCATGAGACGGAAGACAACGATGGAAAGCTCTAGCCCCAGGGTTCACCACCACCTAGCAGCCGTAAAATAATATACTAAGTACACTAACCAACAGTGTACAACATAGCAATTGAACAAAATGAGAACAAGCGTCCATACTCGCAACCCGAACATTTAATCAATACACTCTCAAATTCCCAAATCTGCCCAAACAGATAGTGGTTAAGAAAAAATTCATAACTTTTGAGTCAGAACTCCAAAAGCCATGAATCCAATTTTCCTAGAACCTACACAAGCCTAGATACAACTTCTCAGGTGACTAAAAGATCAAACTAGTTAATCTAAGCCCTTGTTTTTAATCCCGAAGACCGATCTGTCATCTCCAGTACCACTAACTTGTGAATTTCATAACTTTTGTTTGGCTCAACTAAACACATTGTTCTAATACTCTCTAGAAACTACAGGAAACCAGCTATCTTAATAAAATTATCTCAAATATTTCTGCTATGCAACAAAGGTTGTAAATAGTCAAGTACAACTCTTCTATCCACAACAGAGAGACAGATTACAGCCTTAGCTTCTAAAATTCATATATTTTGATCTAGAAATCCAAAAATTACGAAATTTAACTTTCTGGAGTCATAATGAAAATACCTACAAATCTCACGTAGACCAACTGACCCAATTCGGCTGTCTCCAAGATCAAACTTACAGATCTATGTTCGCTGCACAAGTCTTGAGATTGATTTAGCACCCAGTCTTGCGAAATTCATAACTAAATCATCGTTTATCCAAAAATTATGACTTAAGACTTTATGAAAAGATAACGCAATTCCCCATCTAACTCTAGGAGACCCTATGCACAGAATCTGCATAGAACTACCTCAAACTTGCGAGTCAACAGATCACAGATTAAACCGATCTACTACAGCAGCTATCATCTAGCATATGGAGACAATACGCATAAGAAGATCAATCTACCAAAACTAATTGGGATCACGAATTTACCCACAAGAACGACATGAGATGCCGCTGAAACCTTCGCAAAGCCCTCGCGAAGATCACTTCCACCTTCTTCTTCTTCCTCTCCTCTCTTCTTCCCTCTCCTTCCTCTTCCTTATGGCCGGCAACAACAGAGAAGCATCGGAGGGGAGGGGTGTGCTACAGTAGTGTCGTGCTACAGTGACGGTGGTGCTACAGTACCCATGCTACAATACATAGGTGCTAGGGTTTAGCTCCCCCCACATAGGCCCAAAGAGCTATGGGCCAAAGGCCCGAGTTCTAAAACTCCTCCAAAATTCTGAATTTTCTCTTTCTAATTATATTTAATTCTAATACTAGTCACTTATATGTTTTATATTTGAACGGGATATTACAATTCGATTAAGTAATGGTAAACACATAACACAAAGAATTTTTCAGCTTGAGCAAGATGAGGGATGATTTGGGGTGATGTACAATTACAACAAGATATCACCAATTATTACAAAGAACTGTTTGGACCATCTCAAGTCAATCATTTATCAATGATTGATGCTTTCAGAATGATATACGCCAAGTTTCAAATTCAAAACAATTTCCTTACAAATCCGTTCATTGAGAAGGAGGTGAAAGAGGCTATCTTTCAACCGAACATAACAAAGCACCTGGACCGGATGGCTTTCCAAAGAGAGTTTTATCAAGTGTTCTAGGAGATCATTAAAAATGATATGATGGCCATGTTTCATAATTTTCATAGTTGCTTACTACCTCTTTTTAGCTTGAATTTTGGGATCATTACACCGATTCCAAAAAAATGGATGCTAGGCAAATTCAACAAGATAGGCCGATTTGTCTTTTAAATGTTAGCTTTAAAATATTTACTAAAGTGGCCACTAATAGAATTTTTAGTGTTGCTCAAAAGGTAATTAGATCATCCCAGTCTGCTTTTATGCAGCGAAGATTTATTCTTGATGGAGTTGTCATCCTTCATGAAACCATCCATGAGATGCATCACAAAAAATTGGATGGAATAGTTTTTAAGGTTGATTTTGAGAAAGCTTATGACAAAGTTAAATGGCCTTTTTTACTTCAAACTTTGAGGATGAAAGGATTTTCTTCTAAATGGTGTTCCTGGGTCGAAAATTTTGTTAAGGGAGGGAGTGTTGCATAAAAGTTAAGGATGATATATCTTGGGTCTTTTTTTAAAAACTCAAAAGGGTCTTAGGCAAGGTGATCCAATGTTACCAATTCTTTTTAATCTAGTTGCGGACATGTTGGTCATCTTTATTTCAAGAGCTAAAGAAGAAGGTTTGTTATCGGGAGTAATGCCTCATTTGATTGATGATGGGTTATCAATTTTACAATATGCAGATGACATTATCCTCTTCTTGAATAATGACTTAGAGCAGGCAAAAAATCTCAAACTTATTCTATGTGTCTTTGAACAATTATCAGGTTTAAAGATTAATTTTCACAAGAGTGAGATTTTTTGTTTTGGTAATGCCAAAGAAATCAAATCGCAATATACTAGGCTATTTGGTTGTGAAGTGGGTACCTTTCTTTTCCAGTACTTAGGTATCCCGATTCACTTCAGAAAATTAAGGAATTGTGATTGGAAAGGGGTTGAAGATAGAGTTGAAAAGAAACTTAGCGGGTGGAAAGGAAAAAATATGTCTGTTGGTGGACGGTTAGTACTTATTAACTCGATACTTAGCAGTTTGCCAATGTTTGTGCTATCCTTTTTTGAAGTACCTAGAAAGGTTCTTAAAAGACTTGATTTTTTTCAATCTAGATTTTACTAGCAAAGTGACAACCTTAAACAAAAATATAGACTTGCTAAATGGAGTTTAATGTATACATCTAAAGAGCATGGCGGTTTAGGCATTCAGAACTTAGACACAAAAAATAAAAGTTTACTGGGGAAATAACTTTTTAGATTGCTTAATGAAGAAGGGGATTGGCAAACTTTGCTAACAAGGAAGTATTTGAGTGATAAGAGTCTCTCGCAGGTGGTTAATAAACCTGAGACTTCCCAGTTTTGGTCGGGACTTATGAAAACTAAAACCAATTTCTTCGATTTGGTTCATTCCAGTTAAGAATGGAATGCACACAGTGTTTTGTGAAGATATATGGTTAGGAGACACTCCTGAAAAATCAATACCCAATTCTTTATAATGTGGTGAGAAGAAAGGATGATACAAGAGCAAATGTTCAAATCGGATCCTTTACATATTTCTTTTCGAGACCTATTATTGGCTATAAGTTACATGCTTGGAATGAGTTGATTTTGAGATTTGCTAATTTAACTTTGACCACTCAAAATGATGTCTTTAGATGGAACCCTAATAAGTCCTGGTCTTTTCACTCAGATAATCTTTCTATGGGGCATTAATTGGCACTAATCAAACTCCCACTAAGGATGTTTTTTGGTTTTATTAAAATTCCATTAAAAGTGAAAATATTCCTTTGGTATCTCAAAAGAGGGGTGGTATTAACTAAAGATGATCTATATAAAAGAAATTGGAGGGGAAGTAAAAAATGCTGTTTTTGTATTAAAGAGGAAATAATTCGGCATCTTTTTATTGATTGCCCCTTTGCGCATCTTGCATGGTGGGCGGCTCAATGTGCGTTTAATTTATCCCCTCCTGTGAGTACAACGCACATGCTTGGGAATTGGTTAACCGGTATTCCAAACATGTTAAAGTCACAATTTCTAGTGGGAGCTAGTGCTTTATGTTGGTCTATTTGGTTATATCGGAATGATGTTGTTTTTGACAAAAAGACTATCACTAACCCCTTGCAGGTTATCTTTTTGAGTGGGCATTGGCTGAGCGCTTGGGCAACTTTACGTAAATTGGATCGGAAGGAGGTAATGCTAATGAAAGTGCCGATTGAGTTTGTATGGCAAATCTTACGCTTTCAGGGGTGGCGGTTTAGTCACAAGATTTGCAACAATGGAGCTTAATTTCTAATAGTCTTTTGGTTGTAAGGCTTCCAGCCACTTTTTAAACAGCTTTGATCTTTGTACTACTTTTTTTCTTAATAAAATTGGCTGTGTGCATCCTAAATGGAGAGACTGGGAGAGATTGTTCTCTTCCATTATCTAAGAAAAGCATGTCATTTTGGGAAGTATCAGTAAAAAATGGCAGTACTCTTAGCATTACTTGGAAGAATCATTCTTATGTTCCTGCAGTCTTTACCAAATTTGTTATAGGTCAGTCATAGTTTGGTTATTGTTATCTGTGTGCTAGACATACTAATACTTCCTATGTTTCATTTGATCTGCGGTTTGTAGTAGATAAGCCTACATGATGTACCCAAGTCAACTCCTGAAATGCACAATCCGCCCTGTATTCTTATGGACTTGCTACAGTTCATCCTGACCTGAATATCTTGTCAACAGGTACCGTACGATGTCAGCTGAGACTGAATATTACTAAGGAGATGAACAAGAAAAACATAAGATCCAGGAAGGAAGAACAAAGCACTAGTATACAAAATAAAGTAATGAACAGCACCATTCTTTACTTATCCCAATAAGTTTAAACACTTCTTTTACTTCCGTGGCCTCCAGGTTTGCAGCCTACATTTTACCCTCCGTATTATCTGATCTTTTTTTTATTCGCTCCACATTTGCGCACAGATTTTAGTAGCTGAGGCAAGGCATTATCTCTCGATGCTTATCCAGGTCAAGACAAGATACTCTTGTCAGAATGTAATCCATGTGACTATAATGCTCTTCTAAGCAGAACAAACCGGCACATGAGTTTGCTCGATTAGCTAGGAGAACAGTTCATGCTGATGTCCGTTGAATTTTTTTTTGAAATAATACATTTTTTAAAACAAATTACAAAACTAGGTCATCATCTTAAAAATTACAAAAATAGGTTCACATCGCCATTTGAAATGGCGGCAAACCACTTCTCACTGGCAGGTTCTGTCGCCATTTCAATTCAAGTAACAGGAATATATGAATTTTAAATATAGTAAATAAACTCAAAAATTACAAATTTTTTTGCGGAGTATCCAGATAGAGCGTTATTGCTTGTGTAATTTTTCATAATTTTATCCATTATGAATTTGTCTCTAAAATTCATTTAAGTATACTATTTGTAGAATTTGTAAATATACTAAATTAGGTCCAAAAATTATGAAATTTTTATGAACACTTCTTACATAGTGTAATGGTTTTTAATTTTTTCATAATTTTATATGCTATGAAATTATCTCTAAAATTTGAATTTAGGTTTCCGACATAAGTGTACTTAATTATGTACCCTTAATTGTTGAGATAATTTCATAGCATATAAAATTCTAAAAATTACACAAACAAGCTAACTATGTAAGAAGCGTTCACAAAAATTTCATAATTTTGGACCTCATTTGTATATTTACAAATTCACAAATAGTATACTTAAATGAATTTTACAAACAAATTCATAATGGATAAAATTATGAAAAATTACACAAGCAAGAACACTCTATCTAGATACTCCACAAAAAAGTTTGTAATTTTTCAGTTTATTTAGTATATTTAAAATTATATATTCCTTCGATGTTGTTGAAATGGCGATGTGAACCCGCCTCAGCAGGTTCAGGTTCTGGCCGCCATTTCAATGACGATAGGTTCTCGCCGCCATTTCAAATGGTGACAGGAACCTATTTTTGCAATTTTTTGAGATGATGACCTAGTTTTGTTAATATTTTTTAAAAAATATTATTTTAAAAAAAAATTTGACGTCCGTGGGGCAAGTCCGCAATGTATTGTCCAACTCGGTCGAACTCGATGTATCTCTGTTTCTAGCTAATCAACAAAGCTCTCATTTACCTCAAAAAAATTATAATCCTCGCTAAAGGCTAGAGAAGCTGTGTTTGCAGTTTCCCGGTTTATCGATGGCATTTTTTAAGAGAAGCGCCCCTGTAAATCATGTGAAGTTCTTGACCTGCCTCTCGGTAATGTATCGTTTGGTCAATAATGTTGATATTTGGATCCATATATATCCGAATTTCTAATATGGAAGTATCTGAAATATGCCATATTAGAGGATTAGTTTCTTACTTGGACTCTATGTCTTTTACCTCTTTATATACCTTCTTGTAAGCCGCACGGGAGAGAGACACCTCATTGTAATCCCCTGCGTTTTGTAATCGCTCCTCGTATAGTGATCATCGCCGGTTGACGCCCGTGGTTTTTTCCTGTAAGAGTTTTCCACGTAAAAATTTATGTCTCCTTTATCCCTATTTTTTCTAACAAGTGATATCGAGCACGAAATTAGGGTTTGAAGAGACAAAAAAATTAAATTCGATCTCTGCTTGCCATTGCCTTCGTTTCGGGCGCCACCCACGTTAGCCGCCATTCTTCGTCGCCTCGCCTCGCCCAGCCGTTCGTCGTCGCCAAGGTCAAAGCGCACGTCATCCGCAGCCATCGCCTTCTTCGCTTTCTCGGCGCGTGCGCCAAATGATTAAAGCCATCGAGCCAATACAAGGCGGACAAAGAACGATCACAAGACGGTTTTGCCTCGATCCGCAACCACTCGTTCCGCACGCGTAGCCATCGCAGTATCAAATACGAAGCGATCGAGCGAACATTAGACCAAATCTGTAGCGGACAAATCGAGATTCATTCACGTGGAGCAAAGAGGTCCCATCAATTCTTTGTTTATTAAGGCCCTGCTTTGGCATGGCTCCAATTCCAGCCCATGGTGAGTAGGTGGAGCTATGCCAAACGATCTGACTCTAACAAAAATTGAATCTAGAGTTTGAGAATGAGTAGGCCGTAGTGTATTTTCTAATAGTCATGAGGAGATTCCTCCCGTGATAGAGCAACACCAATTGCTATGAAAATACCCCTAGAGTTACAATAAAATTACCCACCAAATGCCATCGAACAAAACCCCTCGCCATCCCCTCCTGATCCCATCTCTCCCATTCAGATCCTCTCTCTTTCTCGTTCCCCCTCCCAACTCCCGTCTCGCCTCCTCCCGACACCACCACTCCGCCTCACCACCACCTCCCCAGCCTCCTTCTCGACGTCGGCTGCTCCGCCTCCTTCCCAACGTCGGTTGCTCCGCCTCCGCCCGTCGCCTACCCCCTCCGCCAGCCCCCTATGCCTCCCCCTTCCGCCAACCGCTCAGCCGCCCTATCACCTTCCTCCGATGACATCACCTCCACCTTCGCCCACCACCTCCTCACTGCTAGCCCCTCTCAGATCCTTCCCGACGCTCAGTGCCCTCCGCTGGCCACCCCTCAGCTAGCCCTCAGATGCCTCCCTTTTCCTCCCCAAATCGCCCATCATACTGCTCTCGCACTCCAAGCCCTAGCCCCAGAGAAACCCTAGAGAGAGGAGAGGAGAGGCGGTGGCGACCCGGGAGACGACCCCTCGGGCGTGATGAGGGCAAGATCTTCCTCCCAGCAACGAGGGTGACATCTTCCTCTCCCGCTGGCCGCCGGCTTCCTCATCCCCGGCAAGACTGGCCTCGACTTCTTCCCCGCCTCGGCATCCCGACCACTTGGGCTTGAAGGTGAGTCCCCATGGCGATTTGCCGCTACCCCCATTCGTTTTTTGCTAGATCTATGTTGATTTGTTGATATTGGTTGATTTGTGTTGAGATTTGTCAACATGGCCAAAAATATGTGTTCAGAAACAAATAAGACCCACCTATTCAGATGTAACACCCCATAAGCAATTCATATGCTAAAATCTATGTTCACTATGCACAAGCACAATAAACATAAGCAATTCATATGCTAAAATGACTTAATGAGTCACATCTTTCGGATTATGCTCAAATCTACTGTTTTTGTCAAAAGGATACCGAGCAGAAATTTTGGTTTCTGTACAAAAAGAAAAGAGAAGGCAGAGGCACATGGCAATTGAAGTGATTACAAATCCAATTTACATGGCAATTGAAGTGATTACAAACTCAATTCTAGCCAGTGATGTGGTGAAAGCTATAGATGCCATTATTCCCTAAATTTGTGGAGAGGCCAACAAATTAGAGAATTACCACCCGATGCACATCACATAAATCAATAGATACCACGGTGCACTAACCATATTAATGTCTACAAGGAACTTATTCTTAAAGTAGATGGAGTCTTTTGACTGCAAAGGACTGGAACCAATATGAGCTTAACCAAAGCTTCACTATGCATATCGTCAACATGTGTCGCTTTCATGATTTTCCTCAAGAAAGCATATGGCATTCAGAACTACCGTATGAATGTCAGAATACCACATGAAACTCCTATAAATGTTTAGGGGGTGAAAATATCACCAAATGTAACTTTGGGACTGGGTCTGCTTTAGACAGATAAAAGGAGAGGCGCTATTACACTTGGCACATGATTATTGGATTCTTACCTTGTTTGAACTCTAAAATGCACCAAGATCGGGTGGTGTTTTGTAACAAGGATGTGGAAAGGGAGGATGAATGTGTGATTTGCATGGAGACATGCACCAAGATTTCTGCCAACCCCGCCTAGTAAGGAGGTGGCAGATACTCAGGCAAGTAAATAGGAACATATCACATTAGTATTGACGCCAGCAAAATGTTATTTTTTCTGAAAACTAATCTTTGTTTGCACATTGTGCCAATGCAGTTACATAAGTCGTGCTCCCAGCTTCATGTCTTGTCTCATCTCATGATCTGAGTAGAATTCCATTTTTTTTCCTTTGCAGGTTGAGCTATCGTCTTCCTCTCCCAAAAAGAAAACAACAGAGAGATGAAGTGTGCATAGGGGCTACAAAACATAGCATAAAAGTAAATCACACCTTCACATTAGAGAACAAAGATAGATGCCAAAGGCTTTTGTAGTGTTGTCTGGTCTTGACCTTGCAAATCGTCTGTTGTCCTTGGTTATTCTTCAATCCAAGGGGAATTTTGTGCACATAACACAAAAAATGAAGGGTATAGTTTTACTACTGTTCTTAGGGTGTTGTTCGATTAAGGGAAAGTTTGTACACTGTAGGCTACATGTCACATTGAGCAGTGCTTTTAGAAAATACTTGGGTTCAGCGATAACTGACAGAAACATGTAAATGGTATATACTTTTCCAACTGTAATATGTGCTGGTGTAAACGAGCTATATGATAATATTGCGATGTGAATATTCAGTTTTGAAGTAAATTTGTTTGTATGGTGTACTGTTGGATCAACTAAAGATTAATGTATCATGTATGCATCATGGACACATGGTCATGTGAACCTCCTTTCTTGAAGAGAAGGAAAAGAAAGATGAATCGACTTGCATGTGTTTCTGTTAATGCGGTTACTTGAGCAACGTTGTGTAGGCAAAAAAGTAGTCTAGCTTGAATTGTCCAGTTACTGTATAGTTGAATTG
This sequence comes from Phyllostachys edulis, assembly GCA_036346405.1. NCBI lineage: Eukaryota > Viridiplantae > Streptophyta > Magnoliopsida > Poales > Poaceae > Phyllostachys > Phyllostachys edulis. The sequence continues at coordinate 44,113 of JAYEVD010000035.1, read as the reverse complement.
TCCAGTTACTACATGAATCAGTATTCTTGCAAACTACCATGAAGTGCCCACAAATCAAGATGTGCGTTTGTAAAACGAACTCATAAAGTTTTTTATTTGTGCCACCTGTATGTACATGAAATGCTATTCAAACATGGCCGTAACATGCTCATTAATCTATACGTTAATCTTTGCGTTAATCTCTAACAGTACAAAATCGTATGTACGTGAATTTCCAAACATAGGGTCGTAACATGCTCATCAAGCGTATGTAATGTGCCAACCGTATGTACATGGACTGCTTAAAAACGTTTCAAAAACGAGATAAACAAAATGTTTATCTGATAAAAAAAAACAAGTTACAAAACCAATGGTACTCTCGTCTCTTTACATAGAACATTCTCATTCATGAAGTTGGAGTTAGTTTTCTAACCAAACAACTTCTCAGACTACTCCAACTTCTCATAGGAGTGGATCCAAGAGTGAAGCTAAAGTTAAAGTTGCTAAAACTTGAAGCAGAGCCATTCCAAATAGGCCTAAATCACCATCTAATCTATTGGTCATCTTTTTTTGCTCACGTAGAGAATCACCAACCGAGGTCACATGGAGGTGCTTCGGCACTTTGGAGTTTTTTTTTTGTTTCGTGCACCTGAGAAATGCACCAGGAATTTTTTAAGATCTTTGATTCGTGTACACAGTAAGTGTACGAAAGAGGTCGTGATTTTTGATAGGTTTACACAGATCAGTACTAGCAATTTTCAGGTTTTATTCCTCATGGCGACTTTGAAGTATGATCTTCCACTCCTGGGTCGAGACACAAGATTCTCGCTATGGCAAGTTAAGATGAGGGCTGTGTTGGCACAGATGGATTTAGATGATGCGTTGGAAGGGTTTGAGAAACAACCTATCGCGTGGACTGCAGATGAGAAGCGTAAAGACCGTAAGGCTTTATCTCAGATTTACCTTCATCTATTAAATAATATTTTGCAGGAGGTTTTGAAGGAGAAGACACCTGCTGCATTATGGCTGAAGCTGGAACAAATTTGCATGACAAAGGATCTCACCAGCAAGATGCATCTCAAGCAGAAGTTGTACTCTCATAAATTGCAAGAAGGAGGATCCGTGCTTGATCATCTTTCATTGTTTAAGGAGATCATTTCCGACCTTGAGTCGATGGAGGTAAAATATGATGATGGGGATTTAGGTCTTATTCTTTTGTGTTCTCTGCCTAGTTCTTTTTCAAATTTCGAGATACCATATTATATAGTAGAGATACTCTCACTCTTCATGAAGTTTATGAAGCTTTGCATGCTAAGGAGAAATGAAACAAATGGTACCTTCGAAAATTCAAGTACAAAAGGAGAAGGCTTGTTTGTTCGTGGCAGGCAAAAGGAGAATAACTCAAACAATGGATCTCAAGGAAAAAGTTCGAACGGCTACAAGAACCGGTCGAAATCCAGAGGCAAGTACAAGTCGTGCAAATATTGCAAGAAAAGTGGGCACGACATCTCTGAATGCTGGAAGTTGCAAAATAAAGAAAAGAGAACTGGCAATTATAAGCCAAAAGGTAAACCAGATGATGAAGGTAAAGCCTCCCTTACTGCTGATGATAGTTCTGATGTAGAGGTTCTTGTTGCCTTTGTTGGATGTGTTAAGACCAATGATGAATGGATTCTTGATTCTCATTGCATCTTTCATATGTGTCCTAATAGGGACTGGTTTGCCACCTATGAACCTGTTGAAGGTGGTACTGTGTTGATGGGTGATAACTCATCTTGTAAGGTTGTAGGAATTGGTTCAATTCAGATCGAGATGTTTGATGGCATTGTTAGAACTTTGATAGATGTTAGGCACATTCCAGATTTAAAAAGAAACCTTATCTCTTTGAGTACTCTTGATGGTAAAGGGTACAAGTATTTTGGTGAAGGTGGAGTTTTGAATGTATCAAAATGCTCTCTTGTTATGATGAAAGTGATATTAAATCTACTAACTGCACCATCTGAGGTACTACAATATTAGGTAATGTTGCTGTAATTTCAAGTTCATTATCGATTCGATGCTACTAATCTTTGGCATATGCGTCTTGGGCATATGAGTGAAATTGGTTTAAGCGTAATTGAGCAAGAGAGGACTTCTTGATTGACATAGCATCGAAGAAGCTAAAATTTTGTGAGCATTGTGTGTTTGGCAAACACAAGAGGGTGAGGTTCAATACTTCATTCATACCATAGAAGGTATTTTGGATTATGTGCATTCTGATTTATGGGGGCCATCTCGGAAGACATCGCTAGGACGTGCTCGTTATATGTTAACAATTATTGATGATTACTCTAGAAGAGCGTTGCCTTATTTCTTGAAGCATAAATCAGAAGCATTTTCAGCATTTAAAGAGTGGAAGACTATGGTTGAAAGGCAAACAGAAAAGAAGGTAAAGAAACTTCGCATTGATAATGGGATGTAATTGCTCGATGAATTTGAATCATATTGTAAGATCAGAGGCATTGTTAGGCACTACACCATTCCCGTACTCCTCAACAAAACGGTATAGCCGGCGTATGAACAGGACCATCATTTCTAGGGCCCGTTGCATGTTGTCTAATGCAGTTTGCATAGACGTTTTTGTAAGCCGCTCTTCGCTTGCTACCTTATTAATCGGTCACCCTCTCTTGCAATTGAAAAGAAGACTCCAATTGAGGTATGGTCTCGTTCCCTGAAGAAATTATTCAAATTGAGAGTTTTTGGTCAGACTTTATTTATGCTCATGTTGATAATGGAAAATTAGAGCCTAGAATCATTAAGTGCATCTTTCTTGGTTATAAATATGGTATTAAAGGATATAAGTTGTGAATCTCAAACAAGAAATGTTTTGATTAGTAGAAACATTATCTTTAATGAATCGCTATGCGTCATGATAAACTACCCCCTAATGTTCCTGTTGGGGAGGAGAATTCAAGTGTTCAGGTAGACCATTTTGTTGGTTTAAATGACACATGAGATAAGGAAAATATTGTTGTTCATGATGCACCTATTGTTGAGGATACTTCTATTGTTCAGCAGCCACCACAACGGTTCATTGCATATGACAGGCCTAGGAGGGAGATTAATCCACCCAAGAGGTTGATTGAAGAAGCTAATATTGTTGCTTATGCTTTGAGTATAGCAGAAGAAATTGAAGGTAATACAGAACCTTCATCATACTCTGAGGCTATTAGCTCCATTGATTGTAATAAGTGGATAACTGCTATGTATGATGAGATGGAGTCACTTGAAAAGAATAGCACATGGGAACTAGTGAAATTGCCACAGGAGAAGAAGCCCATTCAAGCTGCAAGTGGATTTTCAAAAGAAAGGAGGGTATTTCTCCCATCGAACCAAAGAAGGTATAAAGCAAGGTTGGTTGCTAAAGGTTATAGTCGATTCGTGTATTGATTTTAATGATGTCTTTTCCCAGCTTATGAAGCATAGTTCTATTCGCACTTTACTCAGTATTGTTGCTATGCATGATTATGAACTTGAGCAATTAGATGTTAAAACTGCATTCTTACATGGGGAGTTAGAAGAAGACATTTATATGGACCAACCTGAGGGTTTTGTTACTCCTGAAAAAGAACACCTTATTTGTAGATTAAAGAAATCTCTTTATGGTTTGAAGCAATCTCCTAGGCAATGCTACAAGAGATTTGACTCATTTATGCTCTCTCATGATTTTAAACGATCTAATTATAATAGCTGTGTTTATTTAAAGACTGTTAATGGTTCAACTATTTATTTGCTTCTCTATGTTGATGATATGTTGATTGTTGCAAAAGATAAGTTAGAAATAGGAAAACTAAAAGCACAATTGAGTAATGAATTTGAGATGAAAGACTTAGGTGCAGTGAAGAAAATTCTTGGCATGGAGATTATTAGAGAGAGACAATCTGGCAAGTTATACCTTAGTAGAAAAGGTTATATTGAGAAATTTCTTCGTCGTTTTAATATGCATGATGCAAAACCAGTGAATACTCCATTAGCTTCACATTTCATATTATCTTCAGCCTTATGTCCTGAGTCAGATTATGATATTGAGTATATGTTTAGAGTTCCATATTCCAGTACAGTTGGTTCTCTTATGTATGCCATGGTTTGTTCTCGTCCTAATTTATCTCATGCATTGAGTGTTGTTAGTGGATACATGGCTAATCTGGAAAAAGAGCATTGGAAAGCAGTTCAGTGGATTTTCAGATATTTGTGTGGCATTTCTAATGCTTGTTTGCAGTTTGGGAATTCTAGAGATGAACTTGTTGGTTATGTTGACTCTGATTATGCTGGTGATTTGGACAAGAGGAGGTCTCTAATAGGTTATGTTTTCACCATTGGTGGTTATACTGTTAGCTGGAAGGCAAGTTTGCAAGCTATTGTTGCCTTATCAACCACTGAAGCAGAATATATGGCTATTTCTAAAGCTTGTAAAGAAGCTATTTGGTTGAGAGGTTTGTACGCTAAGCTTTGTGGAGATAATTCTTGCACTACTATTTTTTGTGATAGTCAGAGTGGTATATGCCTTACAAAGGATCAGATGTTCCATGAGAGAACAAAGCACATTGATGTGAGATATCACTTTATTCAAGATGTTATTGCTCCAGGTGATGTCAAAGTGTGCAAGATAAGTACTCATGATAATCCAGCTGATATGATGACAAAGTTGCTTCACATTACTAAGTTTGAGCTTTGCTCAAACTTAGTTGGTGTTAAAGTTTAGTCCTAGTGACTATTTGGCGCACGGTGATTTTTTATCTTATTGGGGAATCATTTGGTGATTGATGATTCTTTATTTTGCTACAAGAGGAAATTCATCTCAAGGTGGAGATTGTTGATATTTGGATCCGTATGTGATCTGAATTTCTAATATGGAAGTATCTGGAATATGCCATATTAGAGGATTAGTTTCTTACTTGGACTCTAAGTCCTTTTACCCCTTTATATACCTCTTGTAAGCCGCACGGGGAGAGGGACGTCTCATTGTAATCTCCTGCGTTTTGTAATTGCTCCTCATATAGTGATCATCGCCGGTTGGCGCTCGTGGTTTTTTTTCCACATGGGTTTTCCACGTAAAAATTCGTGTCTCCTTTATCCCTATTTTTTCTAACAAATAATTTGTATGTAAGCTTCCGTTCAAAATTAATTTATATGTGAGTCGCCATGATACCGTGAAATTTTTGCCAATTTCTTGTATCATATCCACATTGATGGATTGGATAGAATCCTTTTGTGCTCTACATATAGCCTTTGTTGACCTCAATTCGTTTATTCGAACAAGCGCTGCGCTTGCAAAGACAACGTGAACAAGAATATTGCTATTTCCGTGGCATTGTTTTGGGTAATAATTCTCAAACTAGTTCAAGTGATTCACCATACAAGCTCAGAGCTTGTTAGGGTTGTTTGTAGCTAAAGCCGAGAGAGAAAAGTTGAACAAGAATGATCAGGAAAATCAAGCTGTTGTTGCTATAAATTCGAAAGGGTGTCGGTTTGTGCAAAATGATATCGAGACAAGGGGTGCTTCAGATATCATTATGAACAAGAAGATGAGTGATAAGTGAAAAAGGGTGCCGGGGTCTAAAAGGATCGTTAACATGAAATTTTATTTTGGAACATTAGAGGTTTGGGGAAGGCCGCTCAAGGAGACAAATTTTAAAGAGATTGTCATTCAGAGAATCTGGATGTTGTGGGGTGCAAGAAACTATTAAGCGAAGTTTTACGAGAAAGATCTTAGGAACCCGTGGGTAATCTCCCTTTAATTGGCATTGGATTCCCTCGTAAGGGCATTCTAGAGGCATCCTATTAGGGTTAAGGAAGAACCCTTGAAGTAGAAAGCTGTGACTCTGGGAAGTTTTTTTGTTAGTATGGGGGTCCGATGCAGGTTGAGTAATTACAGATGGGAACTGATAGTAGTTTATGGGCCTGCTCACCATAATATGTCTCATAGTTTTTTGAATGAACTGGATAGTAAGTGTAAACGTACTGTTCTGCCCATGGTTTTGGGAGGTGACTACAATCTGATTAGAGAAGCATGAGACAAAAATTCCAGTAACCTGAATTACCTTCTTATGAGACTCTTCAACGATTTCATTGTTGATAATCATCTGCTTGAGATCAAGAAAGGGGGTGCAAAATATACTTGGACTAATAAGCAAAATTGTCCCATCATGGTAAATCTTGACAGATTTTGGTTTCTACCGACCGGAAGCTCATTTTCCTTTGTGTCATGCTCATAGTCTTACTAGGGTTAGTTCGACCACAATCCCATCCTTCTTAATTTCGTGAGGATGCTATGGTTAAGACTAGCGATTCTTCTTTGAAAAAAAAGTGGATATGTCATGAGTCTTTTAGAGGTATTTTACAAAGAAAAGTGGTCGGAGTTTGATAGAAAAGCCAATGATAAGGTTTATTCCTTGACAAGTGGAATGATGCATTGCTCGCTGTTGAGGAGTTTTTGAGAGGATGGGGTGTTAACCTTAATGGAGATTACAAAAGAAAGAAAGAAACTCTTCTTGATCAGCTCAGAGGTTTAGACTCTTTGGTAGATTTGCAAGGGCAGAATTATGAGGAGTGGTCTCAGAGGTATTCTATTGAAGCTGAACTAGAACAGACTTATGCTATGGAAGAAAATCATTAGCATCAAAGAAGTGGTTTAGATTGGATCACAAAGGGGGATGCTAACACTAGTTATTTTCACAGTTGTGCCAATGGAAGGAGAAGGAAGAATTATATCTTTAGCCTTGAGCATGAGGGTGTTCTGATTAATAATAAAGATGACATTAGAAGACACATTTATGATTTTTACAAAAATCTTTTTGGTACTGGGGTTATCCAAAATGTGGGCTTGGGGAATGAGATGTGGAGTAGAAGGTTGAGAGTTTCTGAGGAAGATAATCTCATGCTGGTTCATGACTTCACTGATAAAGAAATTTTGCAAGTGATTAAAGATCTGCCAGTCAATTCAGCTTTTGGTCCTGATGGCTTCCCAACCTTTTTCTTTAAAGAGTTTTGGGGGTTGATTAAACAGCAGTTCTTAGATATAGTTAAAGACTTTGCTGGAGGTAATCTGGACATGAAAAGACTTAATTATGGGGTGATCTCCTTGCTTCCTAAGATCAAAGAGGCAAACAACATAAAGCATTTCAGGCCAATTTGTCTTTTGAATGTCAGTTTTAAGATTCTGTCTAAGCTTCTTACAAACAGATTAGGTCAGATTGCTGATAAGGTGATTAATGATTGCCAATTTGCTTTTATCAAAGGTAGATATATTTTGGATGGGGTTGTTGCCTTGCATGAGATAATTCATGAGATCGTAAAAGAGAAGAGGAAAGGGTGATTTTGAAACTTGATTTTGAAAAGGCCTATGATAAGATTCAGTGGAGTTTTTTGGAGGAAGTCATGAGGAGAAAAGAATTCTCCAATCTCTGGATTGACTAGGTCATGGGGACTATTAGAGATGGTAAAGTTAGTATCAATATCAATAGAGAGATTGGTCCCTATTTTAAGACTTATAGAGGATTGAGACAAGGAGATCCATCGTCTCCCCTCCTTTTCAACTTGGCTACAGATGCATTAGCAGAAATTATTAAGATTGCTCAAGATAATAGTCTGCTAAAAGGGGTGATATCTCATTTGATTCCTAGTGGGGTTCCTATCTTGCAGTATGTAGATGATACTGTTCTTATGTTGGATTACGATGAGACCTACTTTCTGAACTTGAAATTTCTCCTCTATTGTTTTGAATGGATGTCTGGACTGAAAATAAACTATCACAAAAGTGAGATTTTTGTGCCGAGAGGACCGATGAGGAATCATTAGAGTCGCTAATATTTTTGACTACAAGTTGGCTTCTTTGCCTACGACTTACCTTGGTATCTTGATTGGAGATAGTCATATTGGGGTGAGGGCAGCAGATAATGTGATTAATAAATTGACTAAGAAACTTGATAACTGGAAAAATAATTTATTATCCTCTGGGGGTAGGCTAACTCGTGAACAAGAGTTTGCCAGCCTTCCTAACTATACTATGGGTTTTACAGCACTCAATGAGGAGGCTCACAAACAAATGGACACCATTAGATCTAGATTCTTCTCGAGGGTGCTAATAATAGTTTTAAATATTACATGATGAAATGGGATGTCAGATGCGCACTCTAAAGACTTTGGGGGTTACGGTGATTAATACAAGGGTTATGAATGATTGTTTGTTAACTAAATGGATTTGGCGATTAACTCTTCGCATAAAGAGCTTTGGTTTAGAATCCTTAAGGCTAAATACTTCCCCAAGTAACACTTTTAGAGAAGTCACAACTCGCGCAGAGGTTCTCGCCTCGAATCAGCTTGGTTAAAGCTAAATCCTTTTTAATTGGGGTGTTAAGTACAATCCTGAGAGTGGTCATAATATTTCGTTTTAGGATGATGTTTGGGTAGATGACTACCCTTTTAAGATCAAATTTAAGAACCTTTATCATATTTGCCACCACCCTGAAATGAGTATGGCGATTGTTTGACTAATGATAATTGGAACATTCCTTTTAAGAGGTGTCTTGGGCACAGGGATACTACTCGGGGAGAGTCCAAAAACATTCTTTTCAAGTAGTTCTTAACAACAATCTTGATGTGGTCTTGGTGTTTTGAAAAATCGGGTCAAGCTACCAAATCTTTATATAGACAGTCCTCTTTGGGGGTGTTGTTTGCGAGGAAGTTGCGTAGCTTTGGAAATGCAAAATTCCTTTAAAAGCTAAAATTTTTGTGTGGCGTTGCTATCATAATAAAGTCCGAGACTTTGGAACAACTAAGTAAAAGGGGTGGAATGGGGATACTGAATTGCAACTTATGTGGTTGTTTTGAAAACATTGATCATACCCTGCTCAATTGTATCATGGCTAAGTTCTTCTGGCTCAGATAAAGAGTCTCTTGATCGGGAACGAGTTCCGGTTTACATCGATGATTTCAGCTTGAATTGGCTAGATAGGAGGGGGCTACCGACTACAATGTCATTTTGTTTAGTTTTGCGCCTTCGCTTGGATTCTCTGACATGCTTAGAAACAGGGTGGCTTTTGTGGGGATTTATCCTCGCAACCAATGGATGTGATTTGCAAATTTCTATCGTGTTTGCGGCGATGGCGACCCCTCCTCACCGAGTCAACGCATTAAGTTGACAAATCAAGATTGGTCTAAGTACCTCTCAGCTTTGAGCAAACTTGCTTGTGACATCAGTAACATTTCAATTTGTTTGGTCTTCTTCCTCAAAGGTTCGATAGCTTTCGAATAAAAGAGGTTCTTTGTACGCCAAATAGTGAAGCTTATGACAATAATTTCTACAAGAAGCTTAAAATTGTTTTTGTCACGTGGAATTAGTCGTAACTTACAAACACATACAAAAATACTAGGCATACCCCCCAAAAAACAACCATGTAATTATGCAAATAGTCAAATACTATGTCCTCATGTGCTTTTGTGATGCATACCACAAAACATCGAGAGCAAACATCTCAACCATTTTAGAAAGCCCTCTCGTATGCTTTTGTTGATGGCGGATCCAGAACGACAATGACCGAGGTCACTATACATATCACCGCATGTGTTTAAGGTCACTTGACTTAGGTAGCGGGGTGCACACCTATCAATATATGAGCTATAATAAAATAAAATAAAATTGTAACGGTGTCTAGTGCACCCTCTGCTTGAACCTGGATCCACCCGTGGTTTTTGTTAGAGCTGGGACTTAGGCCGTGCTTTTTCGGGCCGACCCGAAGCACGGTCGGCACGACACGGTCTAAGCATGACACATGGTGGGCCGGGCCAGCACGGCATGAACGGTAGGCTGGGCTGGGCTGGGCCTAAGAATACGGCCTGTTAGGCGGCACGGCATGGTCAGTTGGGCCATGCTTGGGCCGGCCCGACACGAAATAGGCCCAATCTTCCTGTTTTAGCCTAATCCCTCCCTCTCTCGGCTTGGCCCAATCACTCCCCCACCACGACCTGGCCCAACCAATAACCCCCATCTGCCATCCGGCCTGGCCCAACATCCCTCTCGACCTCCCCAACGCCAACCTCCATCCCCAACCCCTTATCCCGAGCCCTGGCTCCTAAATTCCCAATCCCTAATCACATTCCCCTGATTCCTCCTCCATTTCTAGTCAGCCCATCCATCCCCAAGATCATCGCCTCGCTGCCTCCCTCCACCACCTTCTCGTCGCTGTCCTTCTCACCCCCTTCGCAAGCACGTGGCGCGACCGAGGTGGGAGAAGTTCTTCATCAACGTCTAGGAGGAGGAGGAGGCTATGGCGATGGGGAGCAGATGTGGATGGCGCACGAGTGTCTTTGTCTTCCTAGGCGGCAGCAGTTGTCATCTTCCCAGGCGTCTATAGTTACTTAGGCCTAGGCTTGGGCCGGCACAGCACGGCCCCAGCACAACGGGCTTTGGGCCGTGTCAGGCTCCGGCCAGAGAGCGGCGCGGCCTCAAGACGCAGCGAGAGTGGTCGGGCCGAGCCGGTATGGCACGATGGGGCCCGAAGCACGATAGGCTCGTATCGTGTTTAAGACGCACGATCCAATGCCCACCACTAGCTTTTGTGATGCACACCACAAAATATCCAAAAGATACCAACCTCTTAACCACGTGATTCTACATAAGCTCTTCCTTTTATGCTTTTGTAATCCCGTCAAAATTTGCTTTTGTGATTCACACCTTTTTATAGACATAGACAACATGCGGTTTGTTGCCTGCTTTAAAAAAATAATACAGAGGAAGTGAATATTGTACCTGACAACTTTAGCTAGGAAAGATTTCCTAGCTGCTCTACTCCCTACTTAACTGTTTTGGCTATATATGTGCCCACGTTTCTTTTTGGAGCCAGTGGCGGACCAGGATTAAAATTTAGGTTGGACAGAATAAACTAATACTATTATCCGATAACAAAGCAAGTTATATATAATACACGTTGCAATCACTTTTAATAGAGCATATGACATTAAATAAATCTCAAAACTACAATTCCCATCATGTGAACATACAAAGACAGACAAATGTAGTAAATGTACCTCATCAATGAAGTTTACGTAACAATTTGCCACCAAAATACCAAATTATTAAATTACTAGTAACAACTCACAAAAGTAAATGGATGGTGTGTATTCAGATTAATCCATCATAAATCATAAAAAATTATTGAACATAACAAACAGAAAGACATACCATTAAAGTACTAATTACGTCTATGAGGCCGAGGCAATTTCATTCTCCGAGATTTCATGGCTTGAAATTGTTTCTTAATTTTATCATGATCAAGTCCTTTAAATATCTCCCGCTCGATATAGCACACCATCAAGTCATTGAGCCACTCATCGGATAGTCTATTGCACAAATCGGTCTTAATAATATTCATAGCGAAAAGACTCTTTCAACCGATGTTGTTGCCACCAAGAGGAGCAATGCTAACTCAATGAGGCTAGAGACCAATGGAAAACAATATGTCTTTCGTTTCAACCATCTTGATGGCCAATGTATACGGCGTCGGATCGGCAACAATATGAACATCCGTGTTAAAATCCTTAATATCTTCGCTTTTTTCCTCGCTTGTGGTTGTTGTGCTACTTGTGCATCTTCAACATTGACAGCTTCAACCAAGAGTACTTGCTCTTCAGTAGCTACCACAGCATTCCCGCTTGCACCGGTTCTTGGGGTCAACCCACTCAACGACGCAATGGTAAAATAGCTCTTCAAATCTAGCAAATTCACCACACGACGACACTATCAAATTCACAAATCAACATATTCATTCATCAATAATCATTTAAACATTTATAATTTATAAATTATAATCACTGTGAGTATCACACATCACACATCACAAATTCACAGTATTCATCATTCAGACATTCACAATCCAATTCTTACATTTTTCTTTAGAATTAGGAGGAGCCATCTTCAATTTCTATTTTCTCAAATTCACCAGCTCACCTCCTCACTCACGGCTCTCTATTCTCTCAAATCTCAAATTCACATTCAATTCACTTATTCTCCAACTCTTGCACTCACTCCTCACTCACGGCTCCTCACCTTACACCACCTCCTTCCTCATCCGCACTTGCCACACTTGCCGTGCCTGCCCCAGCCTAACTGGCTCCTCCTCGATCCGGGCGCGCCTCTCCTCCTCTCGCCTCGGCTGCCTCCCTCCTCGGTCCTCCCGACTAGCACCAAGGCCTCCTCCCGACGCCATCGCCCCAGCCTCTCTCTCTCCTCCCAACGACCAGCGTCTGCCCCTCGAATCCGCAGACGTGCCATGCGCCCGTCGCCCGTGGAGCCTCCTCGGCGGCGCGCCTCCACTGGCGCAAGCAGGCTACTTCTCGCTCTCGCTCCTTCCTCATGCATGTCTGCCACGCCACCGCCGCCGCTGCTCCTGTAGGGTTGGAGATTTGGAGAACTGGAGTTTTTGCAAATTGGGGATTTGGGGGAACCGGGGAGATGCAATGAGTAGCTGGGCATGCGTGGGTCAGAGGCCTTCTTTGGGGCTTTGGGTCAGGTCACTGTGGTCTCCTCCTTGACACACCTTCTTCTCTCACCAAGTTGCTGGTCGGCCGCCTTTTCCTCTAGAGTCTGGACCTCACCATTGCAATGGCTTGACTTGACCGGGGGCAGAGAGGATCGCGGCCCGCCTACTCCTAAGCAGTCATCCACCTTGCCCTATTGCTAGGGCCGCCCCTGTTTGGAGCTACAAACATCAAACATGAGACACAATATAAATCGGAAGGTTCGATCTATCATAGAAAACTAGAAATGGAATAGTTTTCTCCAACTCGTGAAAGCATATTATACCCTCTTAACTTAGAATTATACTAAAAAGAGTAAAATAACCTAACTTGCCACGACTAACCCTCTTGAATCATTTTTAGGATAATTAGATTCGTTGTCAAATGCAAAAATCGGTTAAACTAATATGACCTAGTTATTCTAATCTCAAACCAAATAACAAGAGTAAAATGATAGTAGAAAATAGCAAATAAAGTCCACAAATTCTAGAAAATTCATAAAAACTCCTTTAATTATTTTGAACTTAATAAAATAATTCTAACTTAAAGTTGGCTTTTATTTTTGTATAGAAATTATTTTTATTTTATGGAAATTACTTAAAACCTTTTAAAATAAAAAATTTAATTAAAATTTAAATTTTCACTTTAAATCCAAGAAAATTCCAGAAAAATCAATAAATTTTCTTTTGACTTTAAAACCCAAGAAATTAAATATTTTATTTTATTTTATTTATATTATTATTATTATTATCATTTTCTTCTTCTTCTAACCAAGAAAACTCTTTAAATTTCGAAAATCAAGGAAATTCTTTGGCAACCAAAAATCCAATAAAATAATATCTTTATTAATTTTTATTTTGGTAGCGTAACTTTGGGATGTTACAACGCAAAACCACAACACCATCGAATTCAACAATATGAGTACGCCCACATGAGAGGTTTGCGAAAATCAATCAAGCCTCACCATGAAAGCATAGTAGCTAACTACTAGTAGTAGTCTATTACCATTCATGGAAATAGTGTGAGATATTGCAAATCATGTCTTCTAAACATTCTATGGGCTTCCAATAGTGACCGATCTACTAAGAATCACAACTATTACAAACTGATTCAACCAACAATTTCAAAACATGCAACATCATACTACCGCCAAAATTAAAAAAAAGGAGTAGGTAAAAATGAGAGGGATAGGGAGAGCATACCTTCCTAGATGTTTCCAAAGCCAAAATAGGCTTCAAATTGGCTACCAAAATGTTGATTTGGGGAGGAGAGAGATCCGCCGGAGGAAGAGGAGGGAGGAAGAGACAATGGGTTAGGGTTAGGGTGGGGCTGGCTGCGGAGACTTTTATTGCTCTTTGCCACGCCATGACTCGTGGCGTGACAAAGCAGTCATGCCAGGCCAATGAACACGGCGTGGCAGGACTTGGCACCTCGCCGCTCCCGCGTGCTTGTAGCGCCTCTGGGGTGCGCTAAAGACTGGCATGGCACTACTACAAAAAGGCTAATACTGAACGCCTCATCACAGACGGTTTTCCAAAACCATCTGTGTTAATGGTAATCACATGAGGTTTTACCAACAAGAATCGTCTCAAGTATCGCATGCGCTAAGAACCGTCTGTGATGAGCTAATATCACAGATGTTCGTATCACGAACTATCTGTGACACTTCATAGACGATTCTTAATACGAACCATCTATGATAAGTATCTCATCATAGATGATTTGTATTAAAAACTGTCTATGATAATATCTCGATTTATTTCGACTCTATGATTTGAAATGTTTAACTCCTGATTTACCATGACTTGAAATACTTAAATCACGAGTTAAGCATTTCAAGTCATGGTAAAATCGCAGAGTTAGGCATTTTAAGTCACAGAGTCATGTAAAATCAGGAGATACTTATCACAGAGTTAAGCATTTCAACTCATCGTAAAATCACGGAGTGAGGCATTTCAAGTCATGGTAAAATCAGGGAGTTAGGCATTTCATGTCATGGTAAAAACAGGGAGTTAAGCATTTCATGTCATGGTAAAATTAGGGAGTTAGGCATTTCTGCAGGCCCAAGTTTTAGTAAAACCACGAGTCACGAGACGGGTTTTAATATGAACCGTATAAAGCATTTAGCTCATCACGCATAGTTTTTTTGAAACCGCCTATGCTTCATGGAAATTTTTGAACGCTTACGCGAGAGGCGAATGTTTTGGTGTTGTCCTTATATATTATACCCACCCTCGCCTTGTCTTCCATCATTTTCTCCCTCTCCCCTCCCCACGCCGAGCTCCGACGATCGCCGATTCCCAAATATGTTCAATGAGGAGACGCAGCCGACAAGGAGGAGGAGGAGGGATGCGTAGGAGCCCCATGTCTGCCGTAAGAGGTAGACACACATCCGCAGCCTGCTGTTTCACGGCGCCTCTGGTGAGCGGGGTGCTGCGGCTTGACTAGTAGCGTTAGATCTGGCTACCCCCCATCTTGGCCTCAGGTTACACTACTACAAAAAGGCTAATATTGTACACCTCATCATAGACGGCTGACTAAAACTATTTGTATTACATGCAATCACAGATGGTTCATATTGACAACTATCTGTGTTACTGCCACGCAAAAAACCGTCTGCGAAGAGATAATATCATAGACGGTTCATATTGAAATCGTCTATGAAGTATCACAGACGATTCTAAATACAAACTTTCTGTGATAATTGTAGACTTCACAGATGGTTTTTAATTATAACCGTCTGTGATAATATCGCTTCAGCTCCCCGGTGAGTTTCTTCTTCACGCGTTGAGTTTCTTCATCACTGATGCGTCTCTTCATCGCATCAATGCTACTTCGGCTCCCCAATGCGTCTCTTCGTCTCACATGCCAAATTTATTCCTTATTTTATAAAATGGATCATCCGCCATCGAAGATGATCATCCCCACATATAACTCTAAAGCAGACATGGCTACCTCTTCTGTTTCATTGTCGCCGACATTGATCGCCTACACGCCATAATTGCATAAAGACCTCTCTAGCCAGACGCTGATTTAATCGTCGCAGAAGGACACTGTTTCAATAGTGTCTTCACTCATTTGTCTGAGGATTTGCCGGAGCAGGTGACGGCCACCTTCTGCTGTCTTGATATCCTCCTCTGCCGTGTCTTTCGGGTGATCTCCTACTTCCAGCGAGTTTACCACGTCATTGATGTGGTCCTCCACAACGATGTTGCATATCTCCAGGAGGCTTACTATCACTTGGACTGCTTAATCGAGGCGGCAGGCGACCGAGTTGACCATGCCGAGACCCCTTAAGCAAGGGAAGAGAGCCTATATGCTCAATTCTTCTTGATTCAATAGTCCAAGGGTCTTCGGGAGACAATCGAACGAGCGCGTCAACGAGTGGACACATTTCGGGCTTCGTTCGCTGATGATCACGAACCGTCTGATGCCGACGCCGCCACCCACGAAGTTTTGAAGACGGAAATAGCAGCCTACCTCTGCTACTAGAAAAACTTTGTTTATTTAGGTTTCTATTTTTTTTATCTTTGTAAGAAGCGACTGGCCACCTGTTTGGCCATATGTAAATTCCAAAATGAAAAAAAATCTAGTTTGGAAGTGAAGTTAAAGCATATTTTCAGAAGATTTAAATGACAAAATTGAACTTGAGAACAACTGATATCACGACGGTTCCATAATAGAACCGCCCATGATATGAGATATTAGTAGGAGCCCGCTAGGGTTTGCGCCTAACTCGTCACTCCCTCAGCCCCAATGCCATTACTCGCCACCCGAAAGTGCCCTCGACCTCGACGCCACTCCTAACATCAACGGCACCACCGAGTCATGCTTTTCCCGACCCTATCGCCGACGCCCTACCAAATCCATGTCCCCACCGCCAGATCCGCCTTCTCGTCTTTGTCCTCTCTCCTAGTGTGCGCGACTGCTACCTCTCCACCGACCTCGACGCCACCACCCTTGACATCGATGACTCCGCCCGAGTTGCGCCTTTTCCCGACTTCAGCATCCTGCACTCGGCTCATTCTACTGTGCTTTTGAGGCCTCGGTTGTTTGGGGCTTTCATTCCTTGGACTCAATCCACCCACTTCCTCTTTCTATTATTTTAGTTTCATGGTCACTTTGTTTCGCTTACTAATGTGAGTTGATTATTTACTGATGTGGGTTAATTTCACTAATACAGAAAAGGTCGTCACAGACGGTTCAAAAACGTCATCACTGCATTTGTTTCATGAGTCGTTTGAGTTTATGGGTCAAGAATGATGTTGGAAATATGCCTAGAGGCAATCATAGAGATGATTATATTTCATTATGTTCATGACATTAGATAATGTGTTATCTTGTTCCTAGAATAATATTATTAATATTGATTATCAAGTATGTGACTTGATTGTGAAACTCTATTTCTCGCGATAATTATTCTTATACGATCCTCGGTCGAAACATATGAGGACACATATGAATAGACTAGCATATGTATTGGTTGATGACTATGTTTCATGAGTCATAGATATGGAGATATCAAACCAATAATATGGACACATGTTAGAGAACATGATGTTGATAAGACCCACCTTGAGACACTATTGAGATTGTTATGAATCTATGTGTCGTTAGTTGGTCTCAAGCAATGATGATGTATAATCCTTAGACCTCGAGATCGATGGTTTCCTACATGTGTAATAGCACTCTTAGGTTGCCAAACGCTACACCGTAATTGGGTAGCTATAAAGGTAGCTTTCGGTATGCCGTGAAACATGGAGAGGAATGTGACCGGTCGGATATAGGATTTGCCCTCCCAACATAACAGAGAGATGTCTTTGGGCCCTCACAGATCGGATAAAGAAAGTGCATGGCCATGCCACTAGTAGTCGAAGTGTTCACCACGAGAGTTATCCGACACTCGATCGAGAAAGAATTGAACATTCCATGGATGACACAACATCTCACCCGAGTTCACCCGCACATCGTGAGGCAAAGGGAGTATACACGAGTAGGACACTTAAGTTTGAACAGATTCTGGTCGTCGTGATACAGATCTGAGCTGGTCGAGATCGGTCGATACGATATTTAACTGGTCACAGAGTGGTCGTAACTCGGTCGTAAGCGATTACTGAACGGTCGTGACCAAATACAAACCGGTCAGATAAAGATAGGACCTGGTCGAAGTGATGAAGACCTGGTCGAGATCATATTGCGTTAAGGTTCGTCCGATATTTTTGTGTGTATTCGGAATCGATATGCTCGCTAGGGAGCCGCCACGACTCGTGATCGGAAACGGTTTCGAGTCACAACCGAACTATACATGAACCTGCTGTGGTCACACACTTAACGGGTTGGAACAAACCAAGATGAATACGATTCAGAACGTGTCCTGGATAGGATCCGCCACGAGCACTATATAAGGAGATGCATGAGGTTTGTTTGGAGAGGCATGAAAACACCACCAAACCCTAGCCGCCATCTTCCCGAGAGCTCCACCGGCGACTTGGTGCTAGCACACCGGCGTTCGGTTGTTCCTTCCCCGGACGTGGATACCGTGAGAGGCGCTTACTACGATTGTTGCGCTTTGAGGACGATCCGCGATCTTCACAAGGAATACAGAGGTTGCTGGAGGAGACGATCAACTACGACCACTGCATCGACTTGTTGGAAATTGGACGATCGACTACGACCACTACATCGACGTGCTCTTCGTTGCTCTGCGCGTCTGCTGGTAACGATCTATGATCATCTACTTGCTTGGCATCCTGGTTTGCGTGGTAGAAAATTTTGTTTGTAGCTTTTGTAGCCCCGCCTGCCACCCAACAAAGGGTATTAGAGCCATCCTCGTAGTTTTTGATCCGGATCGATCGCATATATTTGATATGTGGTAGTAGTAGATTTGATCTATTACTTGTCGGTCCGTAACCTAGATCGGTTCATATAGATGGAACGATCTAGACCCCGGTCGATTTGATCGACGGTTTCTCGGTGGTAGTAGATGGGTTTACGAGGAGGTATGAGCTTATATGACCAGATGGTTTATTGCACTTGTTCACGACAGATCGCATATCACTCCTACCGGTCGGAATTCCGCCATCGGAGTATGCCGCAGTTATGCGTGGTCGTGATCAAGGCATTGATCGACCGCCAGGCCGGGTATTCGCACCACGCCGCTATAGGTAGTGTGTGCTCATGTCGTCTGCTAGAATTGGATTCTCATGCATTACTTGTTTTTGCAGGGTTGATGTGAATAGTATGACCCATGATGTTTCATGTATGAGATGCATGTATGTGTAATGTTCATGACCCACGTGTCATGTTAATTGCAGACCAAGGTCAGTTTATATTTGTATAACGACTCACGTGTCGACTTCTGTGATGCTTCTTTACTCCTTGTGTTTCATTACTAATGCTATTAGAAATAATGGCTTAGTGGGAGTGCTTGGAGGAGTTGGCCACTTGAAGACATGGTGAACAGGATGCATGGCGATGGAGATTGCCATGAAGAAGGGTCATGCTATATCACAATGCAATTTGATTGTTTGTGAATGCCTTTACATTCTGCTCATTTATTTCTATGCATGTTTTTTGCTTTAATTGCTTTTGACATGGTAGAAGTAAAATTCCCTCACATAATATTAAGTTAAATTGATGCCTCCCAAATATGCCGCACCATCCAAAGTCATGTATTTTAATGGTAGGTCTTGCCAAAGCAGAGTGCCATTAACTCTCCTTGACTAGATGGGTTTGTGTCGAACACTTACACGGGCATTGGTTTAACTTAACAAGGTTATCATAACAGTTGTGGACCTTGGGGCATAAAGGTTGGGTGTCAAGCATAAAGATGCTGCCCAACAACAAGAGTCATATAGTAGATATGATTAGCAAAGGTTGCTTACCAATTTCACTAATCTTCTAGCGTTGATGCCAAAGCTCACTAGTTGATTAAATGATTATGGATCTTGAATCATTAAATGTCATCGAGAGGATATGGGGTTTAGTGGGAGTATCTTTATTAAATTGTTTAATAGAAGTTACTTTAATTGAACATATGTCTTAGTTTTGCATATACTTTATGTTGTAGATCATGGCACCAATCTGCCGTACCTACATCCAGCTTTTGCTTTACGCTCGATACTTGAAAGGGAAAACTTAATGGAACAAATTTTGCGGATTGGTCCCAAGAACCCGAGAATTGTTCTCGTGCAAGATAAAAGGAACATGTTCTAGAAGAACCAATTCCGTATGCCTACGTAAAATGTCGCTGCTGCTATTAAAACCGCCTATAAAAAGGCATGTGATGAGTCCCTTGATGTTAGTCCGCCTCATGCTTGCCGCTATGAACTCGCACCTTCGTAAACAGTTTGAGAACATAGAGGCCTACGATATGATCGTAGCGCTCAAAGGCATGTTTGAGACACAAGCAAGAACTGAGAGATTTGAGATCTCAAAGAACTTGTTTGGATGTAAGCTAGCTGAGGGTGGTCCGGTGAGCCCTCATGTAATCAAAATGGTTGGTTACACACAGAGCTTGGAAAAACTTGGTTTTCCACTTAGCCAAGAGTTAGCTATAGATTTGATTCTTGCTTCGCTTCCTGAAAGCTATGGCCAGTTCATTTTGAACTTCCATATGAATGGCTTAGACAAGAATCTCACCGAACTGCATATGATGCTTAAGACAGCAGAGGGCAGCATTAAGAAAAGCAACAATCATGTGATGATGGTGCAAAAGAGTACAAGCTTCAAGAAGAAGGCTAAGACTTGGGTCAAGAAAAGGGGCAAGGCTAAAGTTTCGGATGAGATCCAAACTAACAAACCTAAACCCAAGACTAAGTCTGGCCCGACTCAAGAGAATGAATGCTTTTACTGCAAAGAGCTAGGCCATTGGAAGAGGAACTGCAAGAAATACCTGGCTGATCAGAAAAGGAATGGTGGGACTAAAACTTCCACTACAGGTATTAATGTTATAGATGTTTTTCTTGCTGACTCTTCTGTTAACTCATGGGTATTTGATACCGGATCGGTTGCTCATATTTGCAATTCGATGCAGAGTCTAACAAGAAGTAGGATGATTGCAAGGGGCGAGATGGATCTTCGCGTCGGGAATAAAGCAAGGGTTGCTGCATTAGCCGTCGGGACTATGCCACTATTTTTGCCTTCAGGATTTATTATGGAATTGAATAATTGTTATTATGTTCCAGCCATTAGTAGAAACATTATCTCTGCCTCATGTTTGATGGCAGAGGGTTATAAATTCATTATAGAGAACAATGGTTGTTCTATATTTTTGAATGAAGTGTTTTATGGCTATGCACCTATTTTGAATGGGTTGTTTATTTTAAATCTTGATGATGCATCAGTCTATAATATTAATGCGAAAAGGCTTCGGCCTAATGAAATAAATTCTACTTTTATTTGGCATTGTCGTTTGGGTCACATAAGTGAAAGCATGAAAAAGCTCCATAATGATGGAACTCTAAACTCATTTGATTTGGAATCATTTGAAACATGCGAATCTTGCCTCGGTCGGAAGATGACCAAGACACCTTTCAACGGGTCGTAGTGAAAGGGCGTCCCACTGATTAGCACTCGTACATACTGATGTGTGTGGACCAATAAGTACGACTGCTAGAGGTGGTTTTCAGTACTTCATTACTTTCACCGATGACTATAGTAGATATGGATATATATACTTAATGAGGCACAAGTCGGAATCCTTTGAAAAGTTCAAGGAGTTCCAGAATGAAGTACAGAATCAACTTGGCAAGACAATCAAATCTTTACGATCTGATCGTGGAGGTGAGTTTTTAAGCCATGAGTTTGGTAGTCATTTGAAACAATGTGGAATTGTTCCACAGCTTACACCACCCGCACTCCACAATGGAATGGGGTGTCCGAGCGCATAATCAGACCTTGTTAGACATGGTTCGATCAATGATGAGCCAATCGGATCTCGCCATTGTATTTTTGGGGTTATGCTCTAGAAACCGCCGCTTTCATTTTAAATAAGGTACCATCTAAATCAAGAGATAAGACACCATATGAGATGTGGACCGAAAAGTCCTAGTTTGTCTTTTCTAAGGATTTGGGGATGTGATGTCTATGTTAAACGTTTGACGCCCCGATAAGCTCACACCCAAATCAGATAAATGCTTTTTATAGGATATCCTAGGGAAACCAAAGGATATTATTTCTACAACCGAAGAAGACAAAGTTTTTGTTGTCTAAATGGTGTCTTTTTGGAGAAAGAGTTTTTTCAAAAGGAGTCGATGGGAGAAAGGTGCAACTCAAGAAATTCGGAAACATCCTCAAAGTGTTTCAACTCCTATTGAACCTCTCATGGATGAACAAATTGTTGTTGAACTCAGAGATAAGGCACCAAATTTCACGAGATCTAAAAGGTCGTCAATTGCCTACAAGGTATGGGCATGACGATATTATTGAATAATGGTGAGCCTAAGACTTATGAGGAAGCGATGATGGACCTAGACTCGAGAAATGGCTTGGAGCCATGAAATCCAAATAGATTCCATGAGAGAAAATCAGGTTTGAACTCGGTCGATCCACTTGATGGTGTCAAAACCATTGAGTGCAAATGGATCTATAAGAAAAAGATTGATATGGATGGAAATGTTCACATTCATAAGGCTCGACTAGTCACAAAAGGTTTTCGACAAGTTCAAGGAGTTGACTACGATGAGACTTTCTCACCAAGAGCTTATGCTTAAATCTGTTCGGATCATTCTAGCTATTGCCGTGCATATTTCGACTATGAGATATGGCAAATGGATGTCAAAACACTTTTCCTTAATGGAAACCTAGATGAGGATGTGTACATGACACACCAAGGTTTTGTCGATCCAAAGAATGCTAGTAAGATATGCAAACTTCAAAAGTCTATTTATGGATTGAAGCAAGCATCTCGGAGTTGGAATATACGCTTTGATGAGGAGATCAAAAAGTTTGGTTTCAGTCAAGAACAAAGAAGAACCTTGTGTTTACATGAAGGTTAGTGGGAGCGACTTGTTATTTTGATCTTGTATGTAGATGACATACTACTTTGGTCGGAATGACATTCGATGTTAGAATCTTAAATCTTCATTAAGGAAAAGTTTTCAATGAAAGATTTAGGAGATGCAAGATATATCTTGGGGAATAAGGATCTATAGAGATAGATCTAAAAGGCTAATTGATTAAGCCAGAAATGTACATAGACAAAGTGTTGAATCGGTTCAACATGCAAAATTCCAAAGGAGGATTCTTGCCCATGGCACATGGCATTAATCTTAGCAAGAATCGGTGTCTTCGACCAACGATGAGCGAGACAAAATGAGTGATATTCCATATGCTTCGCCATTGGATCTATCATGTACGCCATGATATGTACACGATCAGATGTATCATATGCTCTAAGTGTTACGAAGCAGATACCAAGTCGATCCCTGAAGGTCAATCGACAACAGTGAAAAATATTCTAAGTACTTAAGAAGGACTAAAGATGTGTTCCTAGTTTATGGCGGTGATGAAGAGCTCGTTGTAAATGGTTACACCGATGCAAGCTTTCAAACCGACAAAGATGATTATCGTCGTAATCTGGTTTTGTATTCATTTTGAATGGAGGAGCAAAGAAGTGGAAAAGTTCCAAGCAAGAGATTCGCGGTTCTTGATTCCACGACAGAGGCCGAGTACATTGCGCTTCAAGTCGCAAAAAGAAGGTGTTTGGATAAGGAATTTCATTGTTGAATTGGGAATGGTTCTCGAAGTGCCTCGAGCCCAATGGATCTCTATTGTGACAACAATGGAGCCATTGCTCGCTAAGGAGCCTAGATCTCATCGTAAGTCCAAACATATACTCGTTGTTATCATCTTATCCGCGAATTGGTGGATAGAGGAGATGTTAAGATATGCAAAGTTCATACGGATTTAAATATTGCCGATCCGCTGACAAAGCCTCTCACACAAACCAAAGCATGAGGCACACACAAGAGCTATCAGATTAGATACCTAAATGATTGACTCTAGTGCAAGTGGGAGATCATGGAAATATGCCCTAGAGGCAATCATAGAGATGATTATATTTCATTATGTTCATGACATTGGATAATGTGTTATCTTGTTCCTAGAATAATATTATTAATATTGATTATCAAGTATGTGACTTGATTGTGAAACTCTATATTTCTCGCGATAATTATTCTTATACGATCCTCGGCCTGAAACATATGAGGACACATATGAATAGACTAGCATATGTATTGGTTGATGACTATGTTTCACGAGTCATAGATATGGAGATATCAAACCAATAATATGGACACATGTTAGAGAACATGATGTTGGATAAGACCCACCTTGAGACACTATTGAGATTGTTATGAATCTATGTGTCGTTAGTTGGTCTCAAGCAATGATGATGTATAATCCTTAGACCCGAGATCAAGATGGTTTCCTACATGTGTAATAGCACTCTTAGGGGTTGCCAAACGCTACACCGTGAATTGGGTAGCTATAAAGGTAGCTTTGGGTATGTCTTGTGAAACATGGAGAGGAATGTGACTGTCTGATATGGGATTTGCCCTCCTAACATAACAGAGAGATGTCTTTGGGCCCTCATTGTGATCGGATAAAGAAAGTGCATGGCCATGCCACTAGTAGTCGAAGTGTTCGACCACGAGAAGTTATCCGACACTCGATCGAGAAAGAATTGAACAGTCCATGGATGACACAACATCTCACCTGGAGTTCGACCAGACATCGTGAGGCAAAGGGAGTATACACGAGTAGGTCACTTAAGTTCGAACAAGCTCTGAATCGGTCGTGATACAGATACAAGCTGGTCAGATCGTCGATATCTGATATCTAATCGTCAGATCGGTCGAACGTAGTCACAGAGTGGTCGTAACCTGGTCGTAAGCGATTACGAACTGGTCGTGACCAAATACAAACTGGTCGTATAAAGATAGGACCTGGTCGTAAGTGATGAAGACCTGGTCGTAGATCATATTGCGTTAAGGTTCGTCCGATATTTTTTGTGTGTATTCGGGAATCGATATGCTCGCTAGGAGCCGCCACGACTCGTGATCTAAACGGTTTCCGAGTCACAACCGAACTATACATGAACCTGCTGTGGTCACACACTTAACGGTTGAATAAACCAATACGAATACGATTCAGAAATGTGTCCTGATAGGATCCGCCACGAGCACTATATAAGGAGATGCATGAGGTCGTTTGGAGAGACGTGAAAACACCACCAAAACCCTAGCCCCATCTTCCCGAGAGCTCATGCGCGCGATTTGGTGCTAGCACACCGCGCTCGGTTGTTCCTTCCTCGGACGGTGGATACCGAGAGGCGCTACTACGATTGTTGCGCTTGAGGACGATCCGCGATCTTCACAAGGAATACAGAGGTTGCCGGAGGAGACGATCGACTAGACCACTGCATCGACTTGCTGGACGTTGGACGATCAACTACGACCACTACATCGACGTGCTCTTCGTTGCTCTGCGCGTCTGGTGGTAACGATCTATGATCATCTACTTGCTTGGCATCCTGGTTTGCATGGTAGAAAATTTTGTTTGTAGCTTTTGTAGCCTGCCCGCGACCCAACAATGACATGCGGTCATCCCAGACGGTTTTCAAACTATTCAGGATGCGCATCTATCACGCATTTGTTATTAACTCAAAACCGTCTATGATAGTTCACTATCACAGGTGGTTTGTAGATGAAACCGTCTGTGATACATCAGCTATCACAGACGGTTGTAGATGAAACCGTCTATGATACATTAGCTATAACGGACGGTTTTATCTACAAACCGTCCATGATAATCTATTGTATTGCTAAATCTATTTCTGTTTATTAGCTAGCCTCAGGAAATGCTAGGCATACCCTCTGAAACAAGCTGAAACACAACAAGTAAATGTATGCATCCAATTCACATTCATTTTAGAAACATGGACATCCAATTTACATTCATTTCAGAAACAAGCACATCCAATTCACAAATCAATTAACTAAAATTAACCATTCATGTACATTTACACACATGTACCATGAAGTTCAATCTTATCCCAATCAAGTTCAATCTATATTGTGGAACTTCCCATTTGGATTTATGACCTCACGGTTCAAGAATGACGCAAATTGTCCTTGAATATTTATGAGCTGGCCATGTTCCAACGCTTAGCTTGTAGCGATGGTCGCAACTTGTCGCTAGGAAGACTAAATTGCGCTTATATAAATTGGTAAGTATGAAATAATTATTGCAAGATTGACAAACCCGAGGATCATTGGTTATCGCAGAATCCCATTTAGTAGTTCTATGTTGTGGCAAACATAGTATCCACAAAGGGTTGCAGTTTTCCGATCACCGGTGGCACCGCAAAAAAATAGAATTGGTTAGTTTGAGAGGTATTACTTACTAAGTGTTATACAGATTAATGTGTACTAGCTTAATATCGTGAATTTTAGATCGTGGTCACAAGATCCTCCTAGCATATCCCTCCTTTTGCAAAGTACGCCTTGAATCGACTCCACGTGATTCCAAGAACTTGGTCTTAGCCATTACAAAGGAAGGAAAGACTATACAATAGAGTTTATCTATGGAGGAAATGTGTATGCAGGTCGATTAATTGGTTCGACAATTGTGAAGTCATGTGTGGCCCTCTTTAGGGAATCTAGGTATATTATCTTGTTCCGCTTTTGGTATAATTACAATTAGAATCCAAAGGAACTTCCACGTATGTCGCCATGGTCATTAAACCTAACTTCGTGTTGCTTATAAAGTACAAATCAACAAGTATGGCCACTAGTGCAAAGACTTACTCTTGGTTGTAGGGTAAAAGTATGAATTCTTTATCGCGGTGAGCCAGCAATGACTCCATCAAGTAATCCTCGACAAATTTTTCATTCTCCATGATGGTTTGCCAGGAGGCCAAGTGTGGGTCAAGGAAACCTACCTGTGAATTCCTTACTTCGGCTTCACAAATCATGTATCTATCTATATATAGAAATGCAAGGAGTTATATATAACATTTATCGGTATTACACGAATGTTGACCGTGATTATACACACTTATAGTGTCTAGCATCGCATGAGTGAGACATCGAGGGCACCGAGGTTGAAGAGAAAGAACAAGTCGTCGAAGGTCACCGTGAAGAGATAGTCTTGACGATCGTGTTTAAGATGTTCCTTCTTGAACTTGACGGTGAGACCTGAGCGCCGTTGTTCATTCGTCTTGTTGGCTTATTCCATGTACCATGTATACAATCTCGCATAAGCCATTCCTAGGTAGGGTGGCGCCTACATTCTCAACCAACGCTCGCCTTAGCACGCAATTTCCGCCAACAAAGAAAGGGATATCATAATAGGAGTTGACCGCCTTCAATTTGCCCTTGTCGCCAAGCATTTTAGAGGCCGACTTCACGAGAGTTGACCGAGTATGAGGTGTAGATGTATGTGATGCACTGGGCCCTTGCCGCTTCGGTGCAGGTAGCTCCCGTGGACTTGACACCGTTGCAAGACATTCCCGTGAAGTTGACACCGGGGCAGGTAGCTCCAGTGCGATGTCCTCTTGGGGCACTGGATGAATGTTCCAATGGCTTGTCCTAGAGTCATGACCTCGCCATCCGGGGTATCTCGCAATGGACGACTCATGAAATTGGCATAAACACCATCCACATTCACTTTTGCGAAACCCGGCGTTGGATTTATACCGTGCACCAAAGCCCTAACACCAGATGGATACACCTGGCCCCAAGCAGCTTCTAGGGCAATGGAGGCATATCTCACTTGGAGCTTGTACTTCATCGCCACCTACATAACGATAAAAAATTAGCTACTCCAACAGGCCTATCAATGGATCAAGTATTCTAGAGATAATAATTATCACCAGGATGTCATTGACAGAAATCACATCGCCTTTTCGGTAGGGTTAGGTTGGACGCAGCCTACTCGTGGTTTGGGGGCTAGCTAGCACAAGAGGGCAGGGGCTTGCAACCGATTTTCCCTAAGCCTTCCTCAAGGCTTCCATCCGCCGTCAGATCTCAACTCTGACGCGATCATCGATCTCATCTTTGATGGATTCAGCAATCTCATCTCTGAGGGATTCACGAATCTCCTCTCATAGCTTTGCATCGCGCTCGACTTTGGCTCTCTTCCTACTCCGGTACACCCTAGAGTCCCATCGGAATCCACCTTCCATGGAACATAAAGACCAAGGTCTCTCGTGGTGACCGGATACTCCTTGTTTCCCCAGTATTTCGAGAGGATATCTATCTCCTCGATCGCCTGGAATGTGTAGGGATATGGGTAGGCTACGCTAGCTAACAATTCAAAAATTCTACCACGTAAACCCGGAAGCCATACAAGTAGAAGATGACATATCGTTACCACTAGATGCACAGAGAGCGTAAGAAGAGTTAGAGCACCGTCCAACGTGAGAGCACGCCGATGTAGTGGTCGAGTCGATCGTCCGCCGCTGAGCACGCCAATGTTGTGGTCAGAGTCGATCACCAAATGTCCGAGCATGTCGATGCCGGGTCGAGTAGTCGATCGTCTAGCGCCCTTGTGAGTCGATCATCTCCTCCAAAGAACCTCTCGCAGCTTATGAAGATCGCAGATCATCCTCGTGTAACAAAGAACCGCAGAGCGCCTCTACAGTATCCACATCGCCCAAGGAAGGAACAACCGTACACCGGTGTGCTAGCACCAAGTTGCACAAGAGAGCTCTCGTGAAGATGGTCGCTAGGGTTTCGGGGAGCAACTCTCATCCACACGCCTAGCTCCCAACAACCTCATGCATCTCCTTATATAGTGCTCGTGATTTTGATCCTATCCCAACACGCTTAATCTAATCGTATCCGCACTTAGTTTATTCTAACCCATTAAGTGTGTGACCCGTTAGGTTTATGTGTAATCGGTACAGACTCTAGAACCCTTTCTGACTACTTAGTCGTTAGTCGCTCCTAGCGTAACATAGCGATTCCCTAATACACTCAAATTATATCCGACGAGCCTTAATGCAATATGATCTACGACTAGATCCTCATCACTTACAACCGTGTCTTATCTCTATATGACCGTTCAGATTTGGTTACGCACCAGTTCAGAACTCCTTATGACCGTGTTATGACCACTCTGTGATTACGTTCGACTAGTCTACGACCAGCTCGTATCTCCTACGAACAATCCGTAATTGATCGAACTAAGTGACCTACTCATGTATTCTCCCTTTGCCTCACGTTATCTGGTTGAACTCCAGGGGAGATGCTATGTCATCTATAGACTGTTCAATACTTTCTTGATCGAGTGTCGGATAACTTCACGTGGTCGAATACTTTGACCACTAGTAGCATGGCCATGCACTTTCTTTATCTGACCACAACGAGGGACCCAGAGACATCTCTCCTGTTATGTTAGGAGGGGCAAATCCCATATCTGACCAGTCACATTCCTCTCTGCATGTTTCATAGCATACCCGAAAAGCTATCTTTATAACTACCCGCCATTTAGCAGCTGTTGGGGAACCCCTAAGAGTGCTATTACACATGTAGGAAACCATGCTGATCTCAGGTCTAAGGATTATACATCATCATTGCTTGAGACCAACTAACGACACATAGAATCATAACAACCTCAATAGTGTCTCAAGGTGGGTCTTATCCAACACCATGTTCTCTAACGTTTGTCCATATTATTGGTTTGATATCTCCATATCCATGACCTGTGAAACATAGTCATCAACCAATACATATGCTAGTCTATTCATATGTGTCCTCATATGTTTCCGACCAGGGAACATTCAAGAATAATCATCGCAGAAATATAGAATTTCACAATCAAGTCACATACTTGATAATAAATATTAACGATATTATTCTGGGAACAAGATAACATATTATCCAATATTATGAACATAATGAAATATAATCATCTCTATGATTGCCTCTAGGCATATTTCCAATGTAATGAGCCTTGGGAAGATTGTGCACTCAAGATTCTCTGCAATAGTCTTCGACATGTCATTTCACTTCCTATGAAGTTATGGAGTAATTACAAACTAGGTAGTTCGATATCTTACCAGGCGCTGGGACACTTCCTTGTCTGCGAGGTTTGGAAAGGAGATGGTCCCTGAAGACACGGTAGCTAACCTCGCCTTAGCCGCCAAGGCCATCGGGATCTCTGCAAATGGTGGGAGGTATTTGAAAGGTTTTCTCGCTGTCCCGATCCCTCCATTCCGTGATTTTACCCGCATACCTAGTGGTGCCGTGTCCTGTGGGTGCGTGTTTTTTGCCTAGAGGGCCGTAGCGCCGTGATTTTCACTCCTAAAATCATCTCACATCTTCTTCGTCACAAAGTCTTCCTAGTACTCTTCCAAGAACGGATACTTGTGGAAGGGCCTCAGATCCTTCTCCACGTAGTTCTTAACAAGCGTGCTCTTGAAGTTCTTCCACACTTTGCACACTTGTAGCAATGCGTGTCGTCACATGGAGTCCTAGTGTTGTTCCGGGATCTCGAAAGATTTGAAAATATCTATCAGCAGCTTATCTTTCTAAGCTTTGGTCAAGTCCTTCCACAAATCATAGGTGATGTTCACCCGTTCTCGTGCAACTATTCCGACCATTCTCTGGAATCTTATGATAATATGTTCAGAACATGGTGTGGACGCGCAGGTACTCCGACTAGGAAGTGGCTTCATGTATCGAAGAACCAACCATTCCTTATCGTCAAGTCCAATTACCTATCGACGACATCTAGGTAATTGTATGTCCACGCGCTCCTAGTAGCCATGCTTCTTAAACTTGCGTGCTCGATGAAGTTTCCGTGGCTACTATCTCATCCTCCTTATGACCCCCTAACGTGGTTGGGGACTATTTAACAATATATATATATATATATATATATATATATATATATATATATATATATATATATATATATATATATATATATATATATATATGCTTTTCATCTACAAACCATTCTGTGACACATCGCCTATCACCACAGATGGTTTCACCTATAAATCGCCTGTGATACATTAGCTATAACAGACTGTTTCATCTACAAACCGTCTGTGATAGTCAACTATCACAGACGGTTCTGAGTTAATAATTGTCTGTGATAGAATACCATCACAAACGGTTTTAGTTAATAACCGTCTGTGATAGAATACCATCACAGATGATTCTAAAACCGTCTGTGATGGCCACATGTCATTACTAACCTATAAATTCAGACGGCTCACAAAACCGCATATGATGACATTTTTGAACCGTCTGTAAAGACTTTTTCTGTAGTAGTGTGAGCATGAAGTTTTGCCACCAAATCCCCATCCAGGTTTCCTTCTCACTCTGATTTTGTCTCCTCCATCCTATCAGATTTCGTTCTCAGTGAGGACCCCCATCTGTGGTCGACAAGGGAGGTTGATTCGGTTCGAGATAGACGCCTCTACTCGACTCCTCGCCCTCGCCGTGAGAGTGAGCCATTGATTGAGAGAGAGAGTGTGTGTATCTTTTAATTACCTTCTTGCAAACTATTAAAAGAGCATATGGAAACTATTGTCCAAAGAATTGATTGGTTTGGCCTCAAAATTCAAAAAATCAATAGAAAAACTATCACCAGCAAGTTTTTACTAAAAACCGTCTGCGGATAGTTTATTTTCACAGATTGTTTCAACAAGAACCGCTTATGATAATTGACTATCACACACCTGCTATTGTTTAGAACTATTTGTGATAGGTTTTTTCACACGTATGGGTTGAAAACCGTATGTGATGACCTCATGTCATTATCGCCTATAAACTAAGACTACCATGAAACTGCTCGTGATGATGTTTTTGAACCGCTCAGGAAAACCTTTTTCAGTAGTAGTGTGGCGACACGCTTTAGTCATGCTCAGCATAAAGCAGGGCAAAGGAGTCCCGCCATGCCATAATTTCGCTGCGGTTGGACTGTGACATGCAAGCCATCCACTATAGCACGCCGTGGGACACGACGGATTGCATGGCGCTTTTGGTCGCGCTAAGGTTCGTGACATGACAAAATGTTTTTGCCACACCACGGTTCTAGCGAGATTAAAGGGTCAATTGAAAATAAAGTTAGAGATATGTTATCTTTAAAATATTATTAAAAATATTAAATAAAAAATTGGTTGCCATCGCTAACGCGAAATCGTTAAAAAACTTGTGGCGATAGGAACGAATCTTCGTTCACCCATCCACTCCCCATTCATAATAACTTATTGCCACACGTGTCAGATAAAGTCGCCGCTATCACGAAATCTCTTTAAAAACTTGCATGAATGGGAACGAATCTTGATTCACCGTCCACTCCCATTTGCCAAGAGAGTCGACTTGGGCAGCTTTTACTGGCCGCCCAAAGCACAATCGACACTAAGACGATCTAAACACTAAGACGACATGAACAATGGGTCGGCCGGGCCTAAGAATGCGCTCAGGCGGCATGGGACTAAGACGGTCATTGGGCCATGCTTGGGCCGGCCCGACACGAAATAGGCTTAATCTTCCCATTCTAGCCCAATACCTCCCTCTCTTGGCCTATCCCAATCACTCCCCCACCCCGGTCTGGCCTAACCAATAACCCCCTCTACCACTTGGCCTGGTCCAAAATCCCTCTCGCTTGCCCCCAACCCCCGTCCCCCAACCCCTTATCTTGAGCCCGGCTCCCAAATTCCCAATCCCTTATCGCTCTTCCTGATTCCTCCCTTTAGCTCCAAACCACCTCCTCCCCACGCCGATCGGGTCCTCCTCCTTCTCCTCCCCACCACGCCCACCGCCTCCTCCACTCTTCCAAATTCTCCTCCTCTCCCTCTCCTCTCTGTAACATCCCTAGCCGAGTCTTTTGAAGTTTTCAAAATAAAAAAAAACAATTTGATTTTGACGAGAGTTCTAAAGCTTAACTTGAGATTTTGGAATGGGGTGTTTAAAATGACTAAATCAAACTTCAACTAAATCATAGTTTGGTTTTTTTAGTTGCTGGAGTTCTCTCGTGTTGTTTTTCCCCACCCTGCTCACTCCGCGGCTTCCCTCGCCCAAACTCTTTCTCCCTTGACCTCCCTTGCTTTGGACCTTCCCTCTCGCTCCAAACCTCCTTCATTTGATCTCGAGGGTCCAAACCTCCATTCGCTTGGATCCGAGGGTCAAGACCTCCTTTGTTTGGATTCGAGGGTCTAGACCTCTTGTGTTTGGACCTCCCTTCACCCGCACCTCTCTTGTGTTTGGACCTCCCTCCCATTTGAACTTTCCTCTTTGTCCAAGACCTTCAGTGGTCTTGGTCTTTTGCAAAGACCACCCCTTGGGTCAAGACCACCCTCTTGGGTCAGGATACTCTTTGGTCACGACCTCCTTTTTGTCGCTTAGTCGCGACTCTCTTTTGTCACGTGACACCCTTTGTGGTCAAGACCTCCCTTGTGGTCACGATCTCCCTTGGTCACGCGGACATCCCCGCGGTCAAGACTCCCCTGTGGTCACGACCTCCCCTTGGACACGTGCACCCTTTGGTCATGTGTGCCCTTTGGGTCACGACCTCTCCTTGGTTTGACCACCCTTTTGAGTGTTGACTAGCCCTCCCGTCAGTCCCGCTCAACTTCTCCTTCCTCTCGTCAGGTCATTGTTGATGCATTTGTCCTCACAGATAAATGTTGTTGCGGCCGCATTTAATGTTGTCACTTCGCAAAGACTCCGCCCCGCCATCTCCTTCACCGCCATTCATGCTTTATCCTCCACACGATCCTTGATCGTGCACCTCCGAGTCCTCCAAAGGAGTCTTCCCCGCTATATAAGCCCCGAGCAAATTTCTATCATCACCTTTTGCCAATTCTCTTGCTCTCGCCCAGCCTCCGTGGCTCAAGTTCGCCAAGAAGTCCGCCGAGCCTCTGCTATCTTCAATTGCCTCGTCGCCAGGATTCGCTCTGAGAGCTACGCCATCTTCGATTGTCGCTGTCATCGCCGCCTGCCGGGCCGCCCTCCTCCGCCTCCCGACCTCTTCTCTCCTCTCTCTCTGTCCCGCCTGAGTCCCTTTGTGTCCTCGTTTTTTCCCTTGTTCCTATGACTACGCCGATAGTCAAATCCTGCTGTATTCTCGACTACCACTTTGAGTAGTTATATCCTCATTGACCTCCTCAAGACCTCCTATACTCCTTTTGTCGTGTCCTTAGGACCTCTTGTGCTCCTTTTTTATCGTGTCCTCGTGACCTTTTGTCCTTAGGGACCTCCTCGCTGGACCTCCTCCTCCGAGCTTTTTGGTTTCTTGTAGTTGGTTTCGCTGGTTGTTTTGGAGTTTATTTGGATTTTATTTGGCCTTTGCTTGAGTTTCTTTGTTTTCACGGTAGATTTCAAGAATCCGGAGAGCCCGAGTTCTCAAGAAGACCCTCAAGCTTTCGAGCAAGGCAATTTACACCCTTGATCATATTGAACCCAAGACTTCAAATTATTTAAGTTCGCTTTCAAATTATTACCGCATGCTTATTTCAATTCAAGTAATTTAAATCCTCGTTTTAAACTTGTTAGTTATTCCTAATTTCTTTTGTACATCTAAAACTTGATTATTGATTCAATCACCCTTGTCACCATAGTAAAAAGTTAATTGGTACATTAGTATGAACTAGCGTGTTGCAAAACTCTATGCTTATACCAAAAATCTTGATTTGGGAAGTTTCTGTCAAAAGACCAATGTTGTCAAAATGTTTTAACTATGATATTGGGTTGTCGTGAAAGTTTTGAAAAGCAAAGAAAAAGGAAAATTGGTTTGGACTTTGGCGAATTGGTTGTTTGGATGGGTGCATGTTCATGCACAGGATTGAGTCATTTCTATGATCGATGCCTAGGGTTCTGTTGGAAGTCGCCCAAGTCAATTAAGGACCGGTCCGCGAGCCGCATCTTGCTATGCCACATTGTGCAACCACATATCCTGTATGGGCAGGACCTGGCTAACTAATTTGTAATGTTCCACCGTGGTCGCTCCATCCTGCTGTGTGGGTGTCTCGATGACCTACTTTTATTTATTCCCACCTGGCGCAAGAGGGTGCTTAAATCCGGCAGGTTGTTGCCCAAAGGAAGCGAAACCTTAGCGACGAGGACTACGGTGGAACGACACATTGTAAAGGCCTTGTCACATGCTTTAGACCGCTTACTACTACCAGAGCGAGTGGTGGTATCGACGGATGCCAAACAAAATAAAGAAGTCGTGGTCTTGTGGGTAAAGCCAGACACCTCGCAGAGTGTAAAACTATTCGAATAGCCATATCCACGGTCATGGACATGCTAGCAAAGCCACTCAAAGTTAGATTTTGGTTTTGTTTTCAAAAGACCTCTTTGAAATGGTTTTGGATGTCTATCCAAATGGGTTCTGGGCAGGGAGCCTTGTGATAGGAGGTATCCTTCATCACTTGTTGATGAATGTTATCCAACTATAAACCGATGAAAATGAATTTTAGTTATTGTATAACCGCTTGAAACTTAGTACATGTATTTGGAAACAAACTTGGCTTTATGCAAAGACAACCCTATAAGACCTCCTTTGGGACATCCTTGTATGCATGCATTCAACTGTTATTTAATCTGTGTGACTTACAAGTACGGCTGTTGTACTCACTCGCTTGACATGTTTTGCAGGAGAGACGCCTCGATGAGCCGAGGACCTCCAAGATGACTAGGTCAGCGACCGCCAGACGATTGTTCGTGGCGGATCGTGTAAGACCACTCGCTTTTGTTCCATTGTGGTTTTGTTTATCTACCGTTAAGTCACCCTTGTAATCAACACCGTTGTTATTTTAATAAAGTTGCGCTGATGGATGTTACTACTTTTATTCACTGTGTGAGCTAGTCGCTGGTCCTTGGGACTAGCTCAGCAGGTGGTCAGGACTTCAGATCTCCTTGGAGTGCTCCTGATCCACCACGCACCTCCTTGAGGTCCGATCAGATCAAGACCTCCCTTCGAGGTGCTCTCGACTAGGCTTTCGACCTCTAAGCGGCTCGATCACATAGTGCAGACCTCCTTCGGTGCTTCGGGACAGCGTTGACCTTCGAGGCTCTGTCGCCACACTCTCCTCTCCCTCCCCACGGGCGTCGCCTCATCGCCTCCTTCACCCACCTCTCTCGCCATCGTCCTTCTCTCACCCCTTCGCAGCGACGACGCGACTAAGGCGGGGCGGAGTTCTTCATCGATGTCCGAGAGGAGGAGGAGGCTATGGAGAGGAGTAGGGTGGATGGTGCACGAGTGTCTTTGTTCTTCCTCGGCGCGCTGATTATCGCTTTTCAGCGCTTATAGTTACTTAGCGCGAACTTAGGCTGTACGACACGACCCTAGCACGGCAGCATTTTGAGCTATGCTCGAGCTCCGACCGGAGACGGCTGCCGCCACAAAGCACAGATTTACGAGGTGCCTTTCGGACCGAACCGCATGACACAATGTGGCTCTGGCACAATAGACTGGGTTGTATGCAAGACGGCCAATGCCCAGCTCTATTTGCCAGTTGCAGGGCACACACAAGCTAAGCTATGACCAGCAAATTCACTGTGGAAAAAAAAAACCTCAGCTGCTCGTCGTCATTTGTAGCACTAAGAGCGTAACGCCTGGCCCCAGTCGGTCACCCGACACATGTGGCTCCACCGTTGAGCATTGATCAGCCTCACCAAACTCCAGTGTTGCTATAATATGTCAGGTCACACGTCTCGGTCTTGATAATTTGATGCTAGCTTGGATCCAAATGGCCTCTCCCATTCTCCTCGTGCTGCTGCTGCTCTTCTCACCTGCCACTGCGGCCCCCGGGAGCCACCTCGTCACCCACCTCCCGGGCTTCCATGGCGCCTTCCCCTCCAAACACTACTCCGGGTGAGAAGACTCTCTCTCTCTCTCGCCATGTCTTCTTCAATTAGATCTGCTCGTCTACTTTTGCTGATGTAGTAAGCATATATCCGCTTCTTGTAATCTTGTTTCTTGCTGTACTTTCTTGTCTGCAGGTACATAACCGTGGACGAGAGCCATGAGAGGAGCCTGTTCTACTACCTGGTGCTGTCGGAGCGCGACCCGGCGGCCGACCCCGTCGTGCTGTGGCTCAACGGCGGACCAGGCTGCTCCAGCTTCGACGGGTTCGTCTACGAGAACGGTGACGCGACCTGCTCTTCTTACTCGCCTCGCCGGGTTGTCTTAGAATTGTACCGTCAGATTGTGTGATTTTGTGATGTTCTGTTCATGATTAGGCCCCTTCAATTTTGAGCGCGGAAGCACTCCCGGTGGGCTGCCCAAGCTGCAGCTCAATCCGTACAGCTGGTCCAAGGTAATCTTACAGACAGGGTTGACCAGTGGTTCTGTTTGATGTGCTCCTTAATTTTATTCAGTAGCTAATTCTTGTACATTTGCAAACAAATTTGGAGCAGTATAATTCAGCTCCTCCGTAATTTGTGTATGGTACCAGGGCAGGATAATCTAGGAACTGGTGCACCTTTTGCCTTGTACAAAGCTTTATAAAGAAGTAGCTGTAGTTAGGTGCAGTTTTGTTTGGTCTTGTGCATAGCTTCAGAAAGAAGTAACCGAATTTTTTTCACATGTTTGCACACGCCTGCTATTAGTTGTTACTTTTGAGTATGGTGGCTTATATCCTAATCTATTAGGATTTGGAGAGGAGTGCCACAAGA
Organism: Phyllostachys edulis; assembly: GCA_036346405.1. Lineage (NCBI taxonomy): Eukaryota > Viridiplantae > Streptophyta > Magnoliopsida > Poales > Poaceae > Phyllostachys > Phyllostachys edulis. The sequence goes on along the minus strand of JAYEVD010000035.1, from coordinate 6,935 downwards.
AAACTAGATGAATCCTAATAGGATTAGGGCTCCTACTTCTCTTTTAGAGTAGAATTCCTACTTTACTTTGTAGGATTATATAAACCCATAAGGGGTGCTAATAGGAACCTAAGAAGCAAACCAAGTAAGAGGAACTCATCCAAAGCGTAGAGTACAAGAGGATTAGAGGCTGTTATTCTTTAGTACTAGATTCTTGTATAGGGTAAGAATCCGAGAGTCCTAAAAGGCTCAAGAGGGTTATAAGAGAGAGACAATCTCTTGTACTTTTTTAAGGTTGTGCTTAAAGAATTTGTTGCTTAGCTTCACAAATCTCTCTCTCCGTCGTGGTTGCTTCATCGTCATTATTTTGGTTCTCTATTTAGATTCATCTATTTCATTCTTGATATCGCGCACACTCGTCGTGATCTCACAAACTCGATCCGATTCGGGAGATGCTAGCGCATAAAGAGGGTATCGAGTGTAACAACCTGCATCGAGCCAAGAACGGATTAAGTTTAGCGAAGGTCGGCAAAGCGCTAGTGGCACGAAATCAAGATTGATATCTATGATGTGAGTCAAATAGATAAATTTGATCGCTGGAGAAAATTTTTAGCGTGTCAATGCGCGCGGAAGGATGTTCTCGGCCCAACAAGAGTTAATCGATGCTCTTGAATAGAACAAACCGTAAAAGACATCCGATGAAGACCGAAGGTGATGGAGCTTGAAGGTTGTCAAGATAATCCGGCTCATGTCTCCAGATGAGATAAAGTACTTTCGTGACCAAGGAGAATTCATCAAGAAATTATAGGTAACTTAGAAGAATTGTATATGGCGAAGTCACCGACAAACAAAGCGGGTCCCGGCGGTAACAGATAGGTAGGAAGGCACACTGCTCATGCCACATCTTAATATCTTCAACAAGCTTGTCAATGCAACCTATGATGCACGGTACGCGATCATCGGGTATGTCGACACGATGATATGGCATTTCCCAAAAACTCCTAAGACATCTATGCGACGGTATATACATAATAAGTAATTAAAATATATAATATAAAAGATAACTGATAAGTTCATAACACGCACATAAGTACTAGTACATAATACGGTCAATACAACTCAGTTCAACAACCATACCATCCATAACATAGACAAACATATAGAAATAAGGTCCATAAGACACACATTAACTTAGTACATAACTAGTAGGACAAAAATGATCATGACAAAGCATGAACAAGAGGAAGAAGGGGACAAGAGAAACAAGAAAAATAATGCAACAAGAGAAACAAGAGGAAGAGGGAAACAGAGGAAGTACTGGCCGAAGCCTCGCCGGCCGTCAGAGTCCTTGCTCCTTCAAGAGCGAACGCCGCCAACAAAGTGAGTAGCAAAAGGGAGGTGGTCGGGAGTTGGGGTTGGGAGCAGAGGCGGGGTTTCATGTGCTAGGGTTAGTCTTCATCTTCATGGGCCGGGCTTCAGAGAGAGGGTTTGTTATCGGGCAAGATTAGGTCAGTACCAAAGACCCAAAGGTACCCAAGAATACCCGCTTTTAAATTATTTGTTTTAATTGGTAAAATTTTGTTACCTCTGGTATCATACCGAAGCCAAGACTAGTACTTGACGCCGCATCAGGCCGTGCAAGATCCAGAGCAAGATTAGCGCATCACAACACGTAGTTGACCAGTGTGGATGAGAAAATTGAGGAGAACGACAAGATCGTTATACTAGCATCATCTCCACCACCATCATGGGAGAAATTGGTGATGAATATTCTTGTCGGTAAAAGCACTCTCAACTTCAATGAGGTAGTTGCTTATCTATTGGAGGCAGAGTCCTTGAAGAAACCATCGGATTCTTCATCCTTGGGTGCTCAAGCATTGACTACCATAAGTGTTGCAGGCAAAAGCAATAATCACAGAAAGAAGAAGGGCAAGATCAACGACGTACGGTATGCTATCTATGTGACGAGGATGGTTATATGATAAAAAGACTATCCGATTTTGAAGCAAATGTAGAGTGCATGCTTAGCGGCAATGAGCGAAGATGATTCATACGTATTTAGTCAATCAATCAATAAGGTACTTCTATAGATGGATATTAGATTCAGTTGTTACTTCAACATATGATCGGCGAGGAAAGTTTAACAAAGGATCTCTACGCTTCGCACAGATGAAACTGTTTCACTTGGGCGGAGATTGCAAGGAGTATGCAATCACCGAGGTAAGAACTTTACATTGGAGATGTATGATGGAGCACATCACACAATCGACGAGAGTTCAAGATTTCTGCTTATAGTAGAATCTAATATCTATGACGTCACTTAAACTTGAAGATTGCGAGGTATCACTCGAGGTTGAGTTATGCGAGTTACTTACAAAGGGCGTGTAATCATGAATAGTATTTGGAGCAATAGAGGATATTGATTGATAGGTAAACCTAATGGAAGAGCAACCTACGGAGGTTCGACAAAATCATGGCCATGAGAAGGAAATCGTCGCCAAATCGGGTAGGTACTCGTGATCTTATATGCAATCGCAGCGCTAAGGTATGAGTTGTTGGAAGAAGGAAGACGTATGGGACCAATCACCACGATGCACGACCGACGAAAGCGTAAGCGAGGGAGGCGGTACAAAACTATGGCATGAAAGGCTATACTTAATAGGAGGTGTGGTTAATTAAATTACACAACGAAGATGCTCTCAGGTGGAGGGCCTAGGTAGTCAAGCCTAGATACTGACACACATTGTGGTGATGTGCATGAGCCTCTGTGTTGGGGGAGAAAAAAACAAAAAAAAAATGAAAAAAAGCGGAGACAACTTGTAACTAGCTCTTGGAGGAGTACGACAACTTCAACGGATAAGAGTCAAGGTGGAGATTGTTGAGTATGATGACTCATATCCTAATCTACTAGGACATGGAGAGGTGTGCTACAAGAAAAACTGGATGAATCCTAATAGAATTAGGACTCCTACTTCTCTTTAGAGTAGGATTTCTACTTTACTTTGGATAGGAACTAGGAGGACTATTTAAGCCCATGGGGGGTGGCCATAGAAACCTAAGAAGCAAGCCAAGCAAGATGAACTCATCTAAAGCAGAGGGCACAAGAGGATTAGATACTAGGTTATTTTTTAGCACTAGATTCTTGTATAGGGCAAAGATCTGATGGTACTAAAAGGTTCAAGAGGATTGTGAGAGAGCGACAATCTCTTGCACCCTTTTGAGGTTGCATTTAAGGAATTTGTGATCGGCTTCACCAGATCTCTCTCTCATCGTGGTTGCTTCGTCGCCGTTATTTTGGTTCTCTCTACGCGATTTATCTACTTCGTTTTGATACCATAAATGTTGTATTTCACTAACTCCTCGATCCGATCCGGAGGTTACACGCGATAATACGCGATAAGGAGGGTATCAGAGTATAACAGTTACATACCCCTGATGTTTGTTTAAATTTCGATGTCTAATATATCTTGTTGCTCTTATTTCAGTACATGTTTCCTGAGCTAGTTAATTTTCCATGTCAAGTGATTAGATGTGCCATTAACTAGGTTTCAAACATCATGTACCTGGACTCCCCTGCTGGTGTTGGGATGTCATACTCGTTGAACAAATCGGATTACACAACTGGTGACCTGAAAACTGCAGCCGATGCCCATACCTTCCTTTTGAAGGTACTCTCTGCTTCAGCTGTAATAATACCATATAGTAGTAGTTCTTCATCTAAGAAATATGATGCTGGTTTGATGCGCTGTTGCAGTGGTTCGAGTTATACCCCGAATTCCAGTCAAACCCGTTCTACATTTCCGGAGAGTCGTACGCAGGGATCTACATCCCCACACTAACTGATGAAGTTGTTAAAGGTGGACTTTTTGACTCACAAAGACGTGTATCGCGTAATTGATATCATCCAATGTTTTTCACCTCTGTTGTTTATGTATTGACAGCGATAGAAAAGGGTCTGAAGCCAAGAATCAATCTAAAGGTCATTCGATTAACCTTTTTTTTTTGTCATACAATTCCCTACACGGCAAAGTTGTGTGAGTTTACAATACGAAGGTAAAATTTTCATTCAGGGCTATCTAATTGGCAATGGAGTAACTGATGAGCACTATGATTTCAATTCCTTTGTGCCATTTGCATTACGGAATGGGCCTCATCTCAACTGAATTGTTCGAGGTCTGTGCTTCAGCTCTTTATGCTTATGCAGCTCACAGCACTTACAGAAGAACCTGTGTCTGCGGGCGTCATCTGCATGATGGCTAAAGACTGCAGTCAGAGCTACTGGTGTCGCAAGTGGTTTCATTTGTTGACAGATAGCAAGCTAAAATTCACTTGATTTGCTTTTGTTTCAGGATTCCAATGCTGCTTGCCATGGTACATTCTGGGGCAAAGTTAATGATGCGTGCCAAGAGAAGATAGACAGAGTGCGTTCGTAATGTCTCTGTGCCAGAACATGTAAACCAACAGCATATGCTCAATCTCGCAATTTCTGTAAGGCTCCATTTTTGGCATCTGCAGGAACTGAAAGACTTGAACAAGTACAACATCCTCGCACCCTGCTACCATCATCCTGAAATCCAAGAAGTAGTGTTCATGAACAGCAGCTTGCCATCAAGTTTAGAATGCTAGGTGAGACAGAGAGGCCATTTCCGGTGAGGAAGCGAATGGCAGGGCGTTCTTGGCCTCCGTGTTGCTGTGAGAGATGGACGCATCCCGATGTGGCCTGGAGCTTGGCGGTAGATCACTTCCTTGCACGGTATGCAAATTGGAACAATATCCTTCTACTTATATATCAAATTTCATCGATGCGGATTCTGTTGATCAGTATAGTTGGTTGTGTTTCTTATGAACTGCTAGAATTATGGTCCTCAGTTTTCTCCAGAGACATCTTTGGACAAGCATGATTGGTCCTCTCATTTCTTCTGTTTATCATTTACATGTTCTTGTAGAGTGATGAACTTGCTACTATATGGCTGGATCATGAAGATGTAAGAGCTGCCATTCATGCCAAACCGGTATGGCAACGAATCAATAGTTTTGTTTGAATTTACTCCTAAAACAGGCGCTAACTTTCTTTCTTTGTGGGGAACTACCTCGATCAAAACAGAAAAGCTTAATTGGATCATGGGAACTGTATACTGCAAGAATAGACTACAGCCATGATACTGGGGCAGCATGGTGAAGTATCACAAGAAGTTCACAGCTATGGGGTATCGTGTACTTATTTACAGGTATGGGGCAAACCATTAACATTTGACAATGTTAAATGCGACTAAATCATCATGTTAAATTCGTTTAAAATAAATTTCTATAGTTTAATTAATATAACGGTCAATAACAGCTTGACTACTATAAAATAGTATTACGTTGGTTGTTCATAACATATATGCTTTAGTTACAATTAACGCATGATCTTGTATACTAGAAAAGATTCCATATTTGGATAGAAAATTAGAGTAGTATAAAAGTCTTCTTGCATCACTGTACTTTCTGTTTTCAGTTCAAAGTAAAGAAGATGAATGTAAAATGTAAGAAACAACTTTCTTTCCTTGAAAATTCAATCATAAAAAGTAGAGCTCTTTACAAGACACTCAATTTATTATAGGCTGTCATTCTTTTTAATCCAATAATTCAAATTAGTTAGAATTTATTTATACTATACTTGGTAGTATGGGTAAGAGGGTAGAATTGTAATTGCTTGTGTGGGGAATCATATGACACAAGAGTAATATTTTCAACTCTAGTTGAAAAGTCCATAATAACCTCAATAAAAATTATAAATACAAAGAAAATCTATTACGCCTTAACAAATCAATGATTTGATTTAATTTATACTACTATCATATACCACCGGGTAGAATATACCGTAAAATTTCTCAAAAAGTTACCTTTGGTGATCTGCTTCAAACGGTAGTCCTAGACTCCTAGTACTTAGAGGTAGGGATTAAACCGGATCGGGGACAAAACTAGAACCTTTTCTCGCCCCAAAACCTAATCTGGTTCGTGGTTTGCAATTTTCAAATGTCGATGTTTGGAATCTAACTAACAACTCATGATATACTTGTGTAGCTGTGATGAAGCAATGAAAGAGGGATTAGGGTAACGTATGAACCGCATCAGATTCCATATACCTTCAATGTATAGCATCACAATACATATTGTCCTTAATTCAATAATAATCTGCTGTTTTGAAACGAAGACTGGAGAGTCGCCCATTATATTAATAAAGCAGAGAAAACATAGAAAAATAAAAGATATACCACCAATCCCAACGTGAGAAACACCACAGACGGAAGAAACACCTATGGACACACTGAAAGCAACCTAACGCATATGCTAGGCAAACACCAACTAGCTACTTCACGACCGATCAACTCCTACACACCTGTGCCACACATTGCACTAAAGGAAGGACGACACCTTCACCACCTAGCACGCTGAACTTTCTAGCAATCAAGTTATCCATGTAAAGGTTCACCATCGTAGTGCTTGAGAGAGAAGAGTAGAAGCAAAGGCATGAAGAACCAAAGCTGTGCTACGGCTAAAGAATCACGGAAAGAATTTCACCCTAACAAGACGACCTTCAAGCCATCAGAATGTAGCAGGTGAGGGAAGTAGCCCCTCCACTCAACCATTTACTTTACAGACTGCACATGTAGAAGAGATGACAGTCCCCATCCTCTCCTCCTCCCACGGAGATGCTATCGATGGCCTACCTAGCCGGCCCACCTGTGCCAACTATCCACCCACAACGGTCGGCCGCAAGACCTTAGTAAGTGTTGACTCCAACAAATGAGCGCCCAAACTTTTTGGCCTCTTCAACGAGCGCATACCGACAACAACACCAGGTGTTGTTGTCGCAGCAATTCCTAAGAACGCACGACACCTTTCCTCGACACATGCGCCTCGTAGTCACTTGAGAAGAAAGACAACGCAGAGGAACAGAGACGGAGATTTTT
>JAYEVD010000621.1:0-183114 GCA_036346405.1 Phyllostachys edulis | reverse complement strand
ACTTACAACTCATTACTATCTCAATCGTCCTCACAAAATTCTCTGAAATTTAGCGCACTACAACAATATCTGTGATCACAAAATGTTATTACGAGTCGACAAATTTCACACCCTTTATATTCTCTGAAAATAACAAAGCAGACCAACCAACCTCGTGCATAACACTTTTATTTTCAAAATAAATAACATCATACAATCAGATTTGCTAAATGTAATTAACCTACAAAATGTAATATTCATTACAACACAATTGTGTCTCGCATCTTTCATCGTGATCTTGTCTACCATATGTGGATAATTGTGCCTCATGTTGTACCACACAATCCACATATTAGTCCTTTTTTTCCAGGATGCATTATGTATTACTTCTCGGACACGCGCTGGAAATATTGTAAAGTGTCAAAGGTTTTCAAAGCATAAAAAGATTACAGGCCCATATATCTATTTACTCTCAGTTAAAAGGATTATGTTATATTTGGTTACGTAGATAGGTCTCTATTTTCAAGTTGTGCCTTTATTAAATGTTACATTTACATGGTGTTATGCATCACCGTATCTTCAATTGTTCTTGATCTTTCAAAACGAAGTCCCTTTGTTGGCTCCAAATCTATCAATCCAAATGAACAAACAAACTAGAATTACCTCCTGTCACGCCGTACTAAATGGCGTGACAATCTCTATCCGCCACCGGTGGCGTGGCAAAAGTGCCACGCAAGCCCTCCACCTGGCGCGTACAGCGCAGAAACTTGCGTGGCACCTTTATACCACGCCCATAGCCCAGTGGCGTGACAGAGTTGATTAGTCACGCCACGGAGGTGGCGTGACCAAATGTCGATTTGGAAATAAAGTTGGCGAGGGTTAACTTTAAATATAATTAAAAAAATTAAATAATAAAAAATTCCAACTAACAAGACAACCTTGTGATTGGACAGGTTTATTTATGCTCTTCATATTCTTTTCGCTACTTTTCACGGAGAGGTAAATTTACTTCATATTTCGTACTGGACTTTTGTTGATAACTACCTTATACCCTTTTAAGTTTCGGGAAAGACTTTTGGTCAAGGTAAATTGTATATTCTCGAGATGCTGCATATCTAGAGTGAAATTTCCGGTGCTGACCACACTAACGCCAGGAAGATTAATCCAAAATCTGTAATGCGACGGATTCTGGAATTGCTTACTAGTCTCTCAACGCGGATCAATTCCTTCGAAGTAGTTGCAAACGAGACCAGGCCAAAATAAAGATCAGCTGAATTGACTCAAAACAGATAGGTACGTACTGAATTTTGATTCTGACCATCTGTCCACAGCATAAATAAACTCAGTAAACTCATTTGTCATTTCCATGTCTCTGCCATGTAGTCGATCGTGTTATTAGTAATAGTATGCAGATGTGACTGGCACAAGAAGTACGTGCAACTCATGCACCGCTAATTTAGAACTTTATTACTGTTGAGTTATAGTGCGATACGAATTTCGTATCTTACTTTAAATCGTAGCTTTACTCTTACATGGAGTTTCTTCTGCAAAGAAACTTTGAAGTATGATCTTTCGTTGCTAGATCAAGACATGAAGTTTTCTCTATGGTAAGTTAAGATGCGAACTATTCTTTCACAGCTCGATTTGGATGATGCTTTATTGGGGGATCAACAAGATGTCTATTGCGTGGTCTCTTGAGGAGAAGCAAAGAAAAGATCGTAAGGCATTATCTCATATTCATCTTCATCTATCAAATAATATTTTGCGGGAGGTTTTAAAGGAGAAGACCACTATCGTATTATGGTTGAAACTGGATCAGATTTGCATAACCAAAGATGTTACCAGTAAGATGCATTTGAAGCAGAATATTTATTCACATAAGATGGTGGAAGGTGGGTCATTACTAAATCACCTGACAGCGCTCAAAGAAGTAGTCTCGGATCTCGGGTCTATGGAGGTAAAATATGATGAAGAATATATATTTAGGTCTTGTTCTTATATGCTCGTTGCCTAGTTCATACTCTACATTTAGATATACTATTTTGTATAGCTGAGATACTTTTACACTTAATAAAGTCTATGAAGCACTGCATGCGAAGGAAAAGACGAAACTCATGGTTTCGAACGAAAGTTCAAATTTGCATGTAGAAGGCCTGATAGTCTATGGCAGACAACATGAGAGGAGTTCAAACAGCGATTCAAGAGGCAAAAGCTCGAGCAGAAATTACAAAGGCATTTTGAAATCCGGTGGCTGGTACAAGTCGTACAAGTATTGGAAGACAGATGGACAGATATATCTAAGTTGTGGTGGGTAATGAAAAATGATAAAAGCAATAACAATTTCAAGAAGGATAAACAAGAGGATGATGCTAAAACCAGCATTGTTACTAAGCAAGATTCTGATGAAGATGTTCTCGTTGTCTTTGTCAGTAATTCTCAAATCAGCGATGAGTGGATTCTTAATATGGCATGCACTTTTCACATGAGTCTAAACCGAGATCGGTCTATGAACTATGAAGTTGCGCCAAGTGGTTCTGTGTTGCTGGGTGATAATTCACTATGCAATATTACAGGCATTGGTTCTATAGAGATCAAGATGTTTGATGGCACTATCAGAACTTTGTCAGATGTTTGACACATTTTGGGTTTGAAGAGAAATCTTATCACGTTGAGTACTCTTGATCCTAAAGGGTACAAGTATGTAGGTGGAGGTCAAGTTCTGAAGATCTCCAAATGATCTCTTGTTGTGATGAAAGGTGATATGAAAGCTGCCAATTTATATCATCTGTAAGGTACTATAATTTTAGATAATGCTGCTGTTGCCTTAAATTAATCATTCTATTCTGATGCTACTAATCTTTGGCTTATATGTCTAGGGCATATGAGTGAAATTGACGTGATGGAGTTTTGCAAAAAAATAATAGTCAAAGAATTGACAAATTGAAGTTTTGTGAACACTGTGTCTTCGACAAGCAAAATAGGGTGAAGTTTGGCACAACAATTCACTCTACAAAACACATATTAGACTATGTTCGCTCTGATTTATGGGATGAATCTCACGTTCCATCCCTTGTACGTGCACATGCAGATGATTCCAAACGTACAATCGTGCGAACTCACAGTTTCTCTATTTCTCCTATTTTAGACCATATACAATCGTTCATTAAAAAGTATACAAATCTATGTAAGCAGGAGAGGTTCATGTATACAATTGCAAGCTAGCAAATTTTTAGCCGTATTAGCATGTTTTCGCATCGTATTTACAGGAATAGCCGTCTTGGCTTTTTTTTTTTGCAAAATTAGCCCCTAGCATATGCATAGTGCGTCAGCGACCCTCTCAAACGCCACATACACTTGCCTTGCAGTACGCCTTGCGGTGTAACCTTTGTCGCCACGACCTCCGTCTTGATGGCCCACCACCGCCGTGTCCCGTTTATTTTAAGCGAAATTAGGATTAGGGTTAAGGTTTTAGTGGGTTTAGTTTGTTTGTTGGAATTTTAAAATATTGCAAATGAATTCAAAAATTATGAAATTTCACGTGGAGCCTCCCAACACGATGTACTTGCTTGTATAAATTTTCTATAATTCTATTAGGCTAGGATTTATCTCGCAATTTCATAGCGTGTATTGTTTATGCGGTTTGTAAATGTAGAAAATAAGCTCCAAAAATTATAATTTTTTTTGAAGGCTCCTCAAGTAGTGGATGGATTGTGTAATGTTTTGATAATTTTATATGTGTTCAGGAATTGTCTCGAAATTTAGAATTTAGGCGCGAAAATTTAGATTTTAGGTTTAAGTAAATTAGGGTTTTATGATTTCATGTGAAAAAAAGCGCATTGCAACTCTATTGGAGATGTCGTTATATAATATGGTGCGGAGTACACACATAACAACAAAATCTGGCGCACAAATATCTGAGAACAAATTATAAATCTGAATATCCCAAAACAAAATCGCATAACCACGGGATACAATATGGCTCACTCAAATGCGAGCCCTTGCTCTCTACTACTTTGTGGTTGCATCTGTGTGCCTGGCCTTGTCTTGCTCGAGCATGTCTCGTGGTATCGTAAGATGGTCCGGAGGCTCGTGTGGGTTCGGAGAATGCAGAGACCATTGAGTGGGAGGAGGTGGACTAGTAAGTGAGTGCAGCTCGATAGAGTCTCATAAGTGTACATATCCTCTGATGAGTCATGCCGCACAGGGAACACCTTTGAAGAAGCCATGGCAGCAGACTCAAAAATTCACTCTCGGGATATGATGCATGGAACTCCGGTTGCACGGATGAGCTTTGCCCATGGACATACATGGTGCAACCCCACCCGAATGAGCTCTGGCCTTATGGTGGGACAATGAACGCGGAGGAGCTCTGCCCTGCATACGCTCCAAACCCTGACCCTGATGGTGTGAACTGCTCCCTGCTAGGAGCAAGGAGGCCCACATCCTCGTCATCAGTCGATGTGAACTGGCCATCACCTCCACAGTCAACTAAAGGCTGCAAGACAGAACAATGTTAGTACAGATAAACACTTGGGACATGAACTGAAAATCTCGTACCTCCGGATGTGCGGTCTGAGATGACCGGCGGGGGCGCTAGTGTATGTCTTGGCGTGGATGGTAGAAGTGATTCATCCTTATGGACCTCTGGCGGAGAAGCGATATGATGTTAGCGCAGCGTAAGGCATAACAAAAAAGCGCAATGTAGAATTGTACATAACTTACCTCTTTGCCAATCGGCGCGGATGACCAATGGGGAACACTCGACACCGGCCGGACTCGCTAGGTTGTGGTGACCTAGTGGGTGAGCCGACACCCCACTTGGTGCCCGTCTGCGGGGCGTCGTCCGTCGAGCGACCGCTGACTCAAGTTCTTTATTATCTTCTTCATCTCTACCGAGATGTGCTTCAATTTTTTTATAGCGGCCTCCGATGCTCTATGGACGTGCTACGCCCGCTCCAACTGTAGTGACATACGTAACAGGTTCATTGACAAATAGTACGAATGTTGTTAATGAAATAGTGGAGGTTGTAAGGGTCTTACAGTGTCATCACACATGAAGCGTAGTGATGATCGTACATCTTGGCGGAGGCTCTCTGGTGCGTCTCGATGTCACCCTCTAGGCAGCTCTGGTAGAGGAATGGTGAGTCTTGCGTGTGTGCGTAGCACGTACCACTCTAAGTACACACCGTGCGTCTCAAGGTCATCTGGACGCTGCTCACGCCAAGACATCCAAGTGTGCCTTATCGTCCATGTCGTAGTCCACTCTTTGGACGGCGCTAGTCCTAAATATGCCCACCCCTCGATTGCTGCATTTTTGGAAGGGTTGATGTTAGAAAAAGAAGACATAAGAGCTGTAAACATTACTCGGATGAAGTTAGACTCACGGTGCTCTGACTCCTTTGTAGGGGCGCCTTAGGGGGCATAACACTGTACACACCAAACCGTCGCATTACGCATTGTAGCGCGTAAGGCTCCACCATATGTGCGAACACCAGGTGGCAGGCCGTCATCCATAACCCGATGTCCTGGGTGCATTGCACGGGACAGCCCGTGTGGCGCTACCGTGTGCACAAAATCTAGATACCATAGACACCAGATGGTGCAACGACTGGAACTCGTTGTGGTACAACGAGTAGCACTTCGCTAGCCTGTCCTTGGCCCAGCGTAGACGGGCAGCAGTCCACCGAAAGCCCATGGTGGGCCCGTCTATTGTGTCGATCAGGGGGGGGGCATACGGGTGCACTGCTATCTCGATGGACGGCAGCCCATCGGGAAGTGCTTCGTGTTGGAAATATGCCCTAGAGGCAATCATAGAGATGATTATACTTCATTATGTTCTCAATATTTGATAATATGTTCCTTGAATGAATAAATCGGTCATGAAGATTAGCGAGTATGTGACTTGTTGGTGAAGCTCTTTTTAACTTATGATGATGTCGTTCTAAAAGTATCCTTTGGTCGAAAGTCCTTTGGTGGAACACTAGTGACTCTCGACTAGCACATGCATTGATTGATGACCATGTTTCACGGTCATGGATATAAGGATATCGAATCAATAATGTGGACACGTGTTAGAAAGCGTGGTGTTGGATAAGACCCACCTTGAGACACTATTGAGATTGTTATGATTCTATGTAGTTAGTTGGTCTCAAGCAATGATGATGTATAATCCTTAGACACGAGATCGGCATGGTTTCCTACATGTGTAATAGCACTCTTAGGGGTTGCCAAAGCGCTACTAAATGGCAGGGTAGTTATAAAGGTAGCTTTGGGTATGCTATGAAATATCTGAGAGGATGTGGTGAGTGGGATATGGGATTTGCCCTCCTAACATAACGGAGAGATATCTCGGGCCCCTCGAAGTGGTCGGATAAAGAAAGTGCATGGCCATGCCCTTTGGTGGTCGAAGGATTCGACCACATAAGGTTATCCGATACTCGTCGAGAAAGCATTGAGCAGATCCATGGATGACACAACATTTCACAGGAGTTCAACCGGATATCGTGAGGCAAAGGGAGAATACATGAGTAGGTAAACAGTTCGACCGATTCTGAGATGAGTCGTATGGAGATACAAGCAAGTCGTAGGCGGTGAGCGTAATCCGCAGTGGTGAAACCAAGTCGTGAGGAGTTCTGAGTTGGTGCGTGATCAAATCTGAGCTGATGGTATAGAGATAGGACACAGTAAGTAAGTGATGAGGACCTGGTCGTAGATCATATTGCATTAAGGTTCGTCCAGATATAATTTGTGTGTATTCGAATCGTTATGTCTGCTAGGAACACTTCGACTCGTGGCGGAAATGGTTTTAGTCTGGCAGAATTACACATGAACCTAACGGGTCACACACTTAGCAGGTTGGAACAAACTAAATGCGAATCGATTCATAAAAGCGTGTTTGGATAGGATCAAATCACGGGCCTATAGAAGGAGATGCATGAAATTGTTTGGGACCGGGCGTGAGTTGCCCTCACCAAACCCTAGCCGCCATCTTCTTGAAAGCCTCCTGTGCGATTTGGTGCTAGCACATCGGCGTCACGGTTGTTCCTTCCTGGGCGTGTGGATACCATAGAGGCGCTTCTCGTTGTTGCGCTTAGGGCGATCCGCGATCTTCGCAAGGAAGCTGAAGGTCTTTGGAGAGCGATCAATCAACGAAGACGCATTTGGACGATCGACTCGACCCGATTACATCGGCAGCTCTTTCGTCGGACCAAGCTGCTCCGATACTTCTTCTGCTGCTCTGCGCGTCTAGTGGTAATGATCTATGATCATCTTCTTGCTTGGCTTCTTGGTTTACGTGGTAGAAATTTTGATTTGTCGCTATCGTAGCCTACCCGTATCCCTTCACTTCGAACTCCATAGCTACTGGAGCACGTAGCAGACGGACAGGCTGAAGGAACCACCGATGCCACGCTGTGAAGCATCACACAGCCCCCGGTATGTGGTGCAAAGGATGGCTAACCCCCAGCTATACTTAGGCATCAGCCTAGCCTCCGCGTCAACCAACGACTCGGCAAGGCAGACGTAGCTGGGGTAGCACCAATCGCCCTGTGTGGTTGGGAACATGACCCAACCAAAGATTTGAAGAAGGTAAGTAATGAGGTGCGTCCTAACGACCTCGTCAGGTGCACCCTGAAGGCAATCACTGAACTATCTCAGCCAAGTCCGGGGGACCGCACGTGCACCCTTTGGGAGAGGTTGGCGAACATTGCTCGAATAGCCTTCGGTCTTGGCCGTGAAGGGCGGCACAAGTGGCTCACCCTGGATCGGGAGACCGGTCAAGAGCGAGACGTCCTGTAGGATGACCATCATTGCACCCCACTGAAACTGGAAGGTGTGCGTCTTGGGCCTCTACCTGTCGACAAGTGCCGATAGCAGGCTAGCGTCTAGGATGATCCGGCTTCCGACGAACACCTGCCTCGTAAGGGGCAATAAGCCCGTGTCTCAGAGGATCGGGACGTAGCGATCGTCCAGCTCCCAGGAATCCCTCCCTGCCCGAAGCAGCATGAGCGAAGGGCCATCGGTGTCACCAGTGATCAACAGCTTGCACCGGTGGTCCTCATCATAGAAGTGTTCCAAAAGCTCCAGTGGAGACATGGCTTGCAACACATGAAATAGATGGAATATTAGTGAGAAGATTGATAATGACCATAAAATAACTAGCACGAAATAATTAGTTGTATGAATAACTAGCGGTGTATGCTGTCATTATTTTTCTATTTTTCTAATTGTTTAAAACTAATTAATTAAGATGAACTAATTATTTCGTAACTAATTAACCTCGCCTCAATAATTACACACGTTAATCCTTGTTCTTTCCCTTTGCTAAAAAAATTAGTTGCATATGTGTGTGTTCATTGCATGGTGCATGCATACTTGAGTACCTAGCAACTAATTGCTTGCATGGTAACTAGCAGTGCATGCTATTATTATTTTGGCCAGCATGTTCATGCATACTAGAATAATTTGCATGTCATTATGAACTAGCACGAAATAATTAGTTGCATGAAAAACTAGCGATGCATCTTTGTCATTATTTTTCTATTTTCTAATTGTTTAAAACTAATTAATTAAGACATACTAATTACTTCGTAACTAATTAACCTCGCCAGCAGTGCATGCATCGCATGACATTTTCTTAACTACAAATTACGGTTTATAACTAATTATTTACGTAACATTAGGTAAATTGCCTTCTAATGAAGAATTTATGAACAACAAAAATTGCTACGTAGTTAATAAATAATTCTGAACTACTTAAATGCGCATCCACGTAAAATTACAACTAATTATTTAAGTAACTAATTAATGAGGATCCGGACATACCAATTACTGCGAATGGCGGCGGTCAATAGCGAAATATCCCGAAAATATAATCGACAAAGCAAGAGAGCGGCGAAAGAGCGAGTGACTCGAAATGAAGTCGTGCTCATTAAGCTCGCTAATTTATAGCCATGAGGAATCATTCCTCATGTGATTGGTTTTAATTTGCATCACGGCAAACAAGGATTAGGCGTGGGAGACATCGCGAATAGATGGAGGTGGTGGAGGTGGCGGGATGACAAGATTGCTTGTTTTCGATTGGAAAAGAAAAGCGGATGGAGGGAGGGCCTCATTGAGATGTTTATCTGCACAACACATGGCACAGTTTTACATTGTTTTTTTGTTCTCGCCAAAGCAGTACATGTTTATGAAATTGTGAGAAAAATCCTGAGCGAATAAAATTATAGCAAATTTACATAAGCAAGTACCTTTGTCGAGAGGCTCCATGTAAAATTTTATAATTTTTGAGCTCATTTGTAATATTTTAAAATTCCAACAAACAGCAAAACCCACTTAAACCTTAACCCTAACCTAATTTAGCTTAACCTAAGCGGGACATGTGGCGGGCGGTGGGCGTCCTGCATGGCGGCCGTCTTGGCAGTGCCACCTCACGGTGGCCGTCTGGACAGTGCATGTGGCGGCGGAGAGAAGTGCCGCCTGGTGGACATCTTGACAAGGTGCTAATTTTGCATAAAAAAAACACAGACAGCTATTCACTGTAAATCTGGTGTGAAAGCGTGCTATCTGACTAAAAATTCCAAACTAGCTGGTTGGGTACCTTTATCATTGCTGTATATGAGTACAATTAATGTTGGCGAGCAGTTCACAAGCTACAAATATCGTTGACAGGAGGTATAGTACTACTGTGCTAGTATGTGATTGATACATACGTACATTCATACATAGTTCAGTAAAAATAATGGAAGCATAAATAGAATTGTATACTTTTTAATGAACGATTATCTTGAAGTATTTCTAAAAAAAATCAAAGATCATCTGCAGGTTCAATGCCTTACAGTAGAATTTCAAGCGTATCTTTTTATTTGTACCTATTGATCATCGATCTCAACTAACCTTGATAACATATAAACCTTTAAGATAATCTTGTGCTGGTATGGATTCGGAACCTATCATTAGAACGGGCGACAAGCGAAAGAATGTGAACTAATGAAAAATCAATCAGTGCCCACCCTTGGTTCTGCCGCATCCCATGATCTCCGGCGGGAGCTCTCCGACGCGTTCGACGCCCTCCTCGAAGGCGATGCCCATGCCCATGAAGAAGTGCGACTCGATGTGGCAGTGGAAAGCCCACACCCCGGGGTTGTCCGCCCGGAAGCGCAGGGCCGTCCAGCCGTAGGGGTGCACCGCCACCGTGTTCTTCATGATTGGGTCCCTCAGGTTGTACCCCGCCGGGTGCACCGCCGGGTCGAAGCGGCTGTTGACGCCGTAGCCGAGCACCCAGAAGTCGTGCCCGTGGAGGTGCCACGGGTGCGTCTCGCTGCTGTTGGGGTTCAGCATGTTGGCGTTCTGCAGCACCACGTCGACGACGGAGCCGAACGCCAGCCGGTACAGCCCGTCGCTGCTCGTCGCGTTCGGGTTCGGCTGCACGGCGTAGATGTCGTAGCTGCCGTACTTGTACGTCTCCGGCGGCGGGCGCTGGTCGTAGGCGCCGAGGAGGCCGCGCTTCATGGAGATAAGGTACGGCGTGTGGGGCAACGCGAAGGAGACGTTGTTGAGCGCCCACCTGACGCGGCCGCCGATCTTGTTCTGCGTGTTGAGGTAGGATGGTACGGTCGGCGCGCGGCGGCGGCGGGTACACGTGCGCTGGGTGGGCCACTGTGGCCACGCTCTGGCGGAAGCGGTACGCGGTGTCGTTCCACGCCGGGCCGGTCGGAGGGCGTTGGGGGAGGCACGCGCGGGCTGGAGCGGCCGCCGTAGTAGCTGAGGACGGCGGTGCCGGGGGCGTGCCGGGCTTGCGGCTGACGACGTTGGAGGCGAGCCAGTAGTTGCGATTGGGGTCCTGGTCGGCCTTGATGAGCACGGGTAGGTCTCGCCGGAGTAGATGTTGAGGTTCTTGACGACGAACGGCTTCACGTAGTGCCGTCCGCCTCCACCACCGTCATAGCGTGGCCCTGCATGCATGCATGCACGCGCGCGGTTAGCCAATCAATTACCAGCCTTAATTAACTAGCTAGTTGGTCATCACTTGCTTTACTGCAGTAAGTTTTTTTTTACTTTTTACTAGTGGTGCTTTAGACTTTAGAGAAGCACACAAACGTAGTTGGAAATGAAACAGCAAAATGCAGTGATGCTACCGTTTTGTGCATTAGTTCGCTAATGGCTTCAGTTGAAACATCATTTAAAAAGAACGGAGGAAGTACTGGTATCCCAAAATCTGAAGTAGTACTACATTTTCTTCTTTTTAGGCAGAGGAGTGCTACACTTTCGCTAGGTTAACAAACAGTACACAGATATGATCGAACGTGGTATCTGATTTGGTCCGTTGAGTTACATGTATACTACGGAAAGCTGTAATATGCGAGTGTCAGGAGTTTTGCGAGTGCAATTTATCGGGCACTCGGTAAACAACCACTTTACCGAGTGCCTCCATGGTCACACTCGTGAAAATTAAACACTCGGCAAAAAATATATTTGCGAGTCTTTATAAAAAACACTCGACAAAAGACACTCTTTGCGAGTGTTATAATAAAACACTCGGCAAACATAAAACACTCGGCACCAACCGCCGTCCGTTAGATGTCGACCGCCGCCGTTAAAACTTTGCGAGTGTGCGGGTGACACTTTCGGCAAAGAGCTCTTTCTTGGGAGTGTTTTGTTTTGCCACTTTCGGCAAAAAAATAAAAACCTTTTCCTTTCCTACCTTTCAAACTTTTCTACTCTCCACATACAACATATGGTACTCCATGTTAAA
This sequence comes from Phyllostachys edulis, assembly GCA_036346405.1. NCBI lineage: Eukaryota > Viridiplantae > Streptophyta > Magnoliopsida > Poales > Poaceae > Phyllostachys > Phyllostachys edulis. The sequence goes on along the minus strand of JAYEVD010000621.1, from coordinate 171,383 downwards.
ATTTGGTATATTTTTCTATTTGTTTGCTATAATTAATTAATTAATTGCATTTCAAGCAATTTTTGAATCAAGTCAAATTTGAGCGCAATTGATTCAAATAATAGGAAAAAATGAGTAGAAAAATGATATTCATGTTATTCAGCCGGTTTGAGGCCTTACGTGAAATGAAAAGGAATTTGAACATCTTGTTTAGGAAACACGACCATGAGCGTTTGGTAGAATGGTTTTAAATTTTAAAAAGCAAACAAAGTCTGAAAATCATGAGATTTGTCAAGATGTCATGATATCATACGTGGAGGCTGTGGTTAAAATTTATAAGATTTCGCATGAGTTGTCACGTCTGATGCTTACAAGCCGAAGCATTTACGAAGAAGAAGCGTAGAGTTGAGAAGGATTGATAAGATTTGGAGTCAAAGTGACGGTCGAATTGTGGTTTGACTACAAAAGTTTTTGTATAGGCAATAGACAAAAGAGATTGTTTCATGTGAAATTTTGGTAATTTTTAGGATCCGTTTGATAATTTTAATTTTTAAAGCGCAATTATAAATTTTAAATGATATAAATTGAATTTGAGCTATAAGCGCATGAAATAATGGTCTAATGTTAGTAGAAGCATCGAATATGCATTGTTGAGTGAATTTGACAAGGTATTTTGAAGTACATTGAACAAATTTGTAAAACACGTTATGGAAAAGAAAGAGAGGAAAGGAAGTTTTATTAAAAAAATTGTTTGCGAGTGCCTTGCGAGGCGACACTCGGCAAAGGAGGTGTTGCAGAGTGCCTTGTGGGCGACACTCGGCAAGGAGAACTTTGCGAGTGCGGTCGGGGCACTCGGCAAACAATCCACATAACAAAAGCGGCCCTTGATCGCGCACCTACCATAACATCACCTGACATGCCGCCGCCCCGCCTTGCGCCCGCCCCCGCCGCCCGCGCCCGCCGCCCATGCGCCCGCCCCCCCGCCCGCCCATTCCCCGCCCCCGCCCGCCCCGCCCCCGCCCGCCGCTTGCCGCCCCGCCCGCCGCCGCCCGCGATGATTTCTTCTCCGGCCGCCACCTCTTCACCACATCGGCAGCGACAACTCCCTCCACTCCTGCGGCTCCTCCTCTGCTCTTCTTCATCTACTCTTGCTGCTTTCGGTTTACCCCAATCCCTCTTCCTCTCTTGTTACTTTTCTTAATCAATGCTCTAATTTCTATTAATTGTGCCTTTATTAATTATACAAGCTGTGATTTGTGAGCTGTGAATGTTAGTGCAGTTACGTGATGTTGGTGAATTATGAGCTGTGATGGATGCTTGTGATTGTGCTATGTTAATTTGTTCAAGAAGCGCAATTAAATGCATTACCGATGGTTTGATTCTGATCATCTTTGTTGATGTTGCGATCTTTGTATTAGTTAAATGTGGTGTGATTAGTTTGTGTTAGTAATTGTCATTGAATAATCTATGTTTAGGTCATCATTTGTGAAATGTGTTGGTTATGGGTGTTAGTTTCGTGGATCTCCTTGTGTTTGTGTTGTGCGATTTAGCGAGTCGGCGATGTTACTTGGCTTAGTCTATGATGTTTTAGTGACATATATATCACTTGGTTATATTTTATGAAAGATGCTATTGCTATCTTGATGTGTTAATGTTCTAAAGAATGAGGGGAGTTGAATGCCATATCGATTGGTATATCACTTTGTTATTGCTATATCACTTTGTTGAATGCCATTCTCGATTGGTCGGCCCGATTTATTCTCCGGTTAGGCGTAACCTAGTTAGGCGTCTCCGTTCGAAAGAGATACGGTTGGAAATATGCGAGATCTTTGCATATCTATAACCGTATCTGTTTCAGTATCCGTTTTTGGACAGCAGAGGATGCGTAGATGGGGTTAGTTTCCATGGTCTACTCCGATCCGTGTGAGTTTGGCGACATCTCCTGTTGTTCTCCGGATACACAATCTCCTGCCGGGGCGTGTATTTGGAGAACGGCGAGAAATCTTGCCAAATGTCTCGGATAGGAGTAAAACATGAAACTAACATCTACATCCTCGAGTGAGATGAGGACCTATCTTCACCTATTAGATAGGAGAAAGATCGTGTAGATGCATTTGATTCTTATATTACTCACGATATGTTAGAGGATGGATGGCCGTGAGTGGATGTACACGGGCCGCTCAAGTCGGGGTTAGTTGTCCGATGAATGGATTGAGAAGACCGATGCTTTCTTGGAACTAGCATTTGCCAAGGTTAAAGGAAGCGTGCCACTTGGTGTCCTGCGGCGGATGTGCAAACAGCGTCGACAAACAAAGGAGGTCATGGGTAAACATCTTTGCAAGTTTGGATTCTGGCGGACTATACGGTGGATCTACCACGGTGAATCCGATCGTATGAGAGAGGAGGTCGTGAGACCAGCGTCGAGGATTATGATCTTGATGGCGGGGTAGGAGACATGTTAAATGACTATCATGAAGCACACTTATTTGAAGGACGTAGGGAGGAGGAGCGAGGCAACCGCAAAGCGTATTACGACATGTTATGCTGCCTGACACGAAACCCCTTCACGGCGGACGAAGGTTTCTCAAGCTGGATGGCATTGGACGTAATGGCCTTGAAGTCGGTTTGGCTTGAGTCGAGGCGCCTTGATGCTATGTTGGCGGTTTTGGCGGCATGCTTAGGAGGTCACGATACGCCAAAGAGCATGTCTGAGTCAAAAAAACTCCTTCGTGCACTTAAGATGCCATATGGCGAGATACATGCTTGTCAGAAGGGTGCATCCTATTTAGGAAAGAACAGCGGAAGCAAAGTCTTGTGCAAAGTGTGGATCCTCTAGGTTCTGGAGGTAGACTCGGTGATGGTCGAAAGAGGCGACTTGCGATCCCGTGAAAATCCTCGGTACCTTCCGTTCATCCGAGGATCCAACGGCTATACATGGCCAGAAACCGCTAAAGCAGATGACATGGCACAAAAATGGACGTCGATACAATCCTGAGAAGCTGGTACATCCATCCGATGGTGAAGCATGGACCCACTTTGATGTGATTCATCGTGAGAAAGCTGTAGAGGCTCGTAATGTACGTGTTGCGCTGGCAACAGATGGGTTCAATCCTTATGGAATGATGGCCGCCCCATACACTTGTTGGCCCGTGTTCGTTATCCCCCTCAATCTCCCCCCCGGCGTCCTCTTCCAACGACAGAACATATTCTTGTCGTTGATAATTCTGAACACCCGGGAATATACGGGTGTGTTCATCGAGCTTTGTGATTGATGAATTGGTCCGTGCTTGGGAGGAAGGGTATGGACATCTGACCAAGAGCTACAAAGAAAACTTCAAAATGCATGTTTGGTACCACTACTCCCTGCATGACTTCCCGGCGTATGGGATATTCTGCGGCTGGTGTGTTCACGGGAAGTTCCCATGCCCAGTATGCAAGGCAGCTCTGAAGTTCATTTGGTTGCTGAAGGGTGGCAAGTATTCTTCGTTCGACAAACATCGACAATTCCTCCCTCTTGACCATGCATTCGAGCGAGACATCAAGAACTTTCTGAAAGGTGTCGTAGTTATAGACCTGCACACCGCAGATGATGGCCGATGCAGCGGTTCGTGCTCGATAGATGCTCTCGAGGTCAATCAAGAAGGTGGTTTTGTGGGATATGGTGAGCAACATGCATGGACTCATAAGTCGGGCTTGTTGAGGCTCCCTATTTTGATGACCTTCTTCTTCCACATAACATTGATGTAATGCACACTTGAAAAGAATGTCGCCGAGGCACTTTGGGCAACAATCATGGACATTCTGATAAGACAAAGGACAACATTAAGGCTAGAGTGGATCGCAGCAGCGTTATCACGATAGACCAAAGCAAGAAATGAAGCCTCCTAGGCGGCGGGACATGGAGAAAGCCTAAGGCGAATTCGTCTTGACCGGGCCCCAAAGGAGGAAGTACTAGAATGGTTCCAAGCGTTAATGTTCCTGATGGGTATCTGGCGAATCTGAGGAGGAGTGAACTTATCTACTATGCGAATCAATGGGCTCAAGAGTCATGACTACCACATATGGCTTGGCGGCTTCTTCCGTGATGGTTCGAGGCTATGTCCTGAGCATGTCGGCTAGTCTTTGGCGAGTTGAGCAATTTCTTCCTTGACTTTGTGCCAAGGAGTTATCTCGGACCGTGATTGCAGACTTGGAAAGAATGGCACTGTGTTGCTCTGTAAGTTGGAGAAGATCTTTCCACGGCTTCTTCAATCCGATCTGACATTTGATTTTGCACCTCCGTATGAGGCACGAATGGGGGCCCGTCTTGAGGCGTTGGTGCTATCAATTGAGAGATGTCTAAAGGTTCATCGAACTAAATGTAAAAATAAATGCAAAATTGAGGCTTCCGTTGCGAGAGGCATACATTTTGGAGGAGGTGTCAAACTTCACAACAACGTACTATGGTGACAACCTTCCTAGCGTGCACAATCCACCCCTCGTTACAATCTTTGGCGAAAATGAATCGAACCTCGGCATTTTCGAGGGCAACTTGAAGTGCAAGTGATCGACCCCAAGACCTTGAAACATGAAGAGTGGCGCACTATCATGCTATATGTGTTGAACAACCTTTCGAAGTGGAGCCGTACATGCGGTAAGTTGTCAACAAACTTGTTCTCGAGTAGTCACTATTGCATCCAACCCCTTGTTTCTCGTTGGTGCGAGGAATTTCATCATCAATTCTAAGCGTGAATCAAGGAACCTACCCAGCAGAAGTGAGACCCTTCTTAGGCGAGTGCGGAAATGGAATGTCGATTTCATTTCTTGGTTCAAGCAGAAGGTCTTGTCAATTTAGCTCGTACTTAGTTTGACATTACAAGTTGCTCGTGCTGGCGAATAATATAACGAACTATCTGCTTGAGCTTGCGAGGCCAAACCGATCGTCTATGAGTGCCGAGTTGAGACGGGTTGCCGATGGCGTGCCCATAGGGTAAGCTCATTTACATTATGGCGTGAATGGATATCGCTTTCACACAACAAGACATGAGCGAGTCGGCCCAATCGAAGAACCACAAATCTGGGAGTTTTTACTTTGGCCTTGATGGGGTCGAGTATTATGGAAGAATTGAAGAAATATCTGAACTCACGTTTCATGGTTGCAAACCTCTTAATCTGTCATATTCAAATGCCATTGGTTTGATCACGAAACGAGGCGGACCCTAATCTTGGGCTAGTCGAAATTAAGCGATCATCCGTCTTACCGAGGCGATGTGTATATTGTGGCTCAACGAGCCACGCAAGTTTATTATCTCTCATACCGTGCCAAAAGGCGGACCGTCTTAAGGGTTGGGATGTTGTGTACAAGGTATCGCCACATGGTAAACTACTGTCCCAAACAATGAAGATTACAACTTTGACCCAAACACATATGACGGAGAGTTCTTTCAAGAAGAGGGGCTAGAAGGGAGTTTTGAGATAGACTTAACAGAAGCGATCGGAATGGAAGTAGACAATGAAAGGGTTGTTGGCGAGGGCGCGGAGATGAGGTTCAAAATGTGAAGGACTTAGAATTACTTCAGCGATTACATTTAGGCAATGGCGGTGATGACAACATTGCTCTTCGAATAGTGTTGATTATATGGACATGGTGATAGTGATGATGAGACTTATGATCCAGCTAATCCGATCATTACGATTATTTCTAATACATGTAATACTTTGTTATTTTCTAATTATGTTTTGTTTATTTTGCATCTCTTTCTAAGTCGTCTTGTTTATCTGTGCTTATTGGTTTACTCTTTTTAATTGCGGTGATTGAACAAAGATAGTGGGCGGTATGAGGAGCGTAAGGTCACTTTACCAAAACTGGCCCGATCTTGGTGGCGGTCGGGGCGAGGAGTAGGAGGCGGGAGGCGGCGGCGGGCGGGAGGAGGAGCAGGAGCTCTTGAGGGAGGCGGGAGGAGGAGGGAGGAGGAGGCGGGAGGCGGGAGGAGGAGGAGGCGGGGGGGTTCCGCTTCCTCGGTTCGTCAGATGTGTCTGGTTGCGAGGTCCCTCGACCCTCCCGCGGCGCACCGATACCTCGTGAGAGGCGCGTGATTCAACCCATGGGGCTAGGTAAGTAACTTTAGATGTTATCACTACTTTTTCATTTGATATGTTGAAAATCACAATAGAAACTAATAATTTATCTTAATCACTTGGGCGGGGGTTGGGCGCTTGTGGTGCGGTGATCACAAGCGCCATGTCAATGGCATCCACAGGTCTTTGTGCAGGCTACACTTCCACTGGCTTTGGTTGCATTTGGCGGAGGCGGGAGCCGGCCTACGTGGGACCACTCGTCGCCTTCCCGATTTACGGATCGGGATGGCGGGGTATTCACCAACAAAGGCGGCGCGGTGGCCAGCCAGTGGGTAAGTCTTCCTCGCACTACATTGCTCAATACATCGCATTCATTGGACATTCTTGAAATAATATTTGGATACATCGCGTCTATATCGCGGATTTCTTGAGATGCGGGGAGGGATATGAGGCCAAAGCGGCTAGTGTGGCTCACAAAGCACGTTATAAACTCGTGAAGGACATGCATTACGGTAGCGTCGAGCCATCGTAACATACTACGCTACCTACCTTGGTTGAAGATCAACAAAACTCAAGCAAGAAACATGAGGTGACGGGAAGAATACATACGGTAAATATAGAACATTAATACTGATTTTTTACGAGATTAAATGCAGCAATTTGATCTTCTTATATGTCATATACTTGATGGCGTGTAGGTGCCTCCGTGGTGGTGCGCCCGGCATCTCGATCTTTGAGCACGAGATGGTGGACAAGTGGTGCGCCCGCCGAGTGGGAGGAGCGCTGGCGCTTGCGGGGCGGCGTTTGATGATGTCGGTGCACCACACCATCAAAACAACCGTAGCCTCGGCAATTCGCGGCTACATGGGTGCTGTAATTCATTTCTTTATTATAACGCTCAGTGCATAATTTCTAATCATCTTCTTTTTTTTTCGCGATCGTCGTCACATGGTGGCCAGCCTTGCTCGAGTTCAAGGCATGGGCTTTGGCCCACAAGGGCAAAGCGGCGTCCGGCGTCGACTACAACCGGAGGACCCGCCCTCGGTGTACAACAATGCGGCCGATCCACGGCCGCCTCGGTGAGTACACATCGATGGCAAGGCGGTCCATGGGCGATGCGATCCGAGCACCGGGATCTTGATGGAGAAGTCGTCATGAGGGTGGGAGGAGGCAAGAAGCATGGGCGGTCTTGGATTGGCGACAACACACTCGACACGGCCACTACTCCCTCTCTCCAGATTCGATCAAGAACACGAGCTCAAGCCCGACCACTCGCCCACCAATGGACCTTTGCCTGATCCGGATGGAGCACTCGAGTTATTTCTATTTTATTAAATGCGTTCATTAATTTTTACATACCTTTGCTTTGCATTGTAACATTGGGGTGGAATATTGTAGGCCCAATTTGAAGAAGAAAGAGGCTACGGGAGGAGATGGCGGCGAGGATGGAGGCCGATCGGCGGAGGAATGAGGCCGGCGGCGAGAGGATGGAAGCAGATGTTTGATGGATGCAAAGTCTTGGCGAGAGGATGGGTCAACCTCTGCCACCGGAGCTATTCCCTCCTCCACCTCCTCCTGCAACTACTCCTGTGAGTTTGCCTTCTCTACCTTGAGCTCTTTACTTACCATGTTTATTGCTTTCGCTTGTGCTTTGCTTTACCTTAAATCTTATCTCACACATGCAATCTCTTCTCCTTTGTGCGAGAATCAATGGTGACTTGAATGATGTGCCTCATGACTCATCACATCGATCGGGGTGGCCAACTTGGTGAATGATGGACTATATGTGATATATTGTGACTTGTGATATGTGATATATTGTGACTTGTGGTGATATATGTGATATATTGTGACTTGTGGTGATATATGTGATATATTGTGGACTATATGTGATTACTTGTGGTGATTACTTGTTGATATATCTGTGATATTGTGACTTGTTTGAGTGGGGTGCAATAAACAATTAAAATAGTGGGTTTTGGCCACTTTCTTTGTGTGTTACACTCGGCAAAGGGAGGCTTTGTCGAGTGTCATGGTAAAACACTTTCGGCAAAATGCGTTCTGAGCGATGCAGGAACATAGTTTGCGAGTGTTTAATCTTTGCGAGTGTCATGGTAAAACACTTTCGGCAAAATGCGATATTTTGCGAGTGTTTTTACCATGACACTCGGCAAGATAAATTTTGCCGAGTGTCATTATCCGACACTCGGCAAAATGGAAAACATTGCCGAGTGCCATTCCGTCGACACTTTCGACAAGCAGCGCCGTCACCGTGTTCTCACCGTCCACCACCTTTTTTTTGCGAGGTCGGTTCGGCTTTTCGGCAAAAAGCGTTCTGCAAGTGCTCGATGAAAAGCACTTTCGGCAAAAGCTTTTTGCCGTCGAAACTATGCCGTGTGAGATATCTGAGTGGGTGGCACTCGGCAAAGCCTTTGCCGAGTGTTTCTCGTGCTGCCGAGTGCCACACACTAAGCAAAACTCTTTGAGCCCTATAGCATAGCCACCAAAATTTTGACTTGGACGATCCACCCGATCTGAGCGTTTACTTGGTAGCTTGATACGTTTAGCGCTCACGGAACAATATCTGATTATATAAATGAGATTTGCTAACTGTTTTCTTTTGTGAAAATAGTCGAATTTATGAATCATATGATGGAAATATGAATTTTCAAGACTTACAATAATAATTACAGTGACCAAGAACAAAAATTCTATAAATAAATTATCTGAAGTTGTAAATGAGCTAAAATTTGACTGATTTTGGCTGAAAAACAGTCAAATCTTATATAGGCGGACCCTTATATAATATGCAAGTTGCGTACTTGTATGCACAGGACGTTCAAAGCTTAGCGGGGCCTAACCTTGACCGACTTCTTTTAACCATGCAGGAATGCCATTTCCTTGTTCTTTCCAATAGCACGTTAACGCGTTTTTTTATGTACACGCCACTGCCACTACTATTCAAAATGGTAAAACATGCATGCACCAGCAGCAGATTATATTACAACTCTTAACATTAATTAATTAGATCCAAACAGAATCCCGCGTGATTTACGCGGTCATGGTGCTGTTGGTGACAAGCCTTAATCCTAGCTACTACCTGTCTAATTAAGCAACTAGCACCGACTTAAAAAATTCAGCACTAGGGATTGTAGTTCTTCTTTATTCATAGTATTATTCCCATAGCTCTCATCTTACCTATTAAAGTGACTAGTCATCAACCCGTGCACCTTCGGCCACATGTTTTAAATATTTTTAGAGTTCTTAATTTTAGTTTTAAGAGTAGATTAAATAATTTTGATAGAAAAGTTTTAGTTAGTAATTTGTTTTGTTGCTCGGCGAGTTTTAAAATTTGCACAATTAAATATTAATATTCTATAAAATTTATTATGAACATATGAAGATGTACCACAAAAGCTTAAGCCTGTCATGTGCTATCTGATCTTGCTGCTAACATATAAACTATCATTTAAGCTATTTGATATGATTTAGATATTATTTTTTGAAAATCCTCCTTGGGCGTACCTTGTTACACATTTCACATTCGAACATTCATTTTTCTACTTACGTGTTAGTAAATAAAATAAAAGAATACAATATAATTCAAGTAATGTTATTTTCATACGACCAATTTAAATAATTTTGTGTATGTGAGTGGTTAAAGTTTAATCATTTTAATTATGCATATTGTAAAATAAGACCTATTCGGTAGTGGAGAGTAATGCTACATATATAATTTTACACACGAGCAACATACATGATTTAAGTAGCTTATCATTTTTAAAAAGGTGTAAAAATCTTAATTCAATCATGATAAACCTAACCATCATCTTTTGTTTGATTGAATGGTTTGTACATTTTTCTAATTAGCGGGATCAATTCATCTATATTAATATTTTCATTTTAGTTCATAATATAATCTCACTTGAGATAGCCAATTTAGATGTACTACAATTTTGATTTTGAATTGGTGGGATTATATGAATGTGAATCGAGATTTTCATTAATAGCCTTAATTGAAAAGAAACCTAATAAGGAATTGAGAACTAGAAAATTTTAGGCAGCGTGCTTCTCGGCTCTTGCTACCTCTTATGAATCGGACCCAAACTCTGGTGGCCCCTCTCAAATACATGAAAACTAAGGTTTCCTTGTTAGCTTGAAATAAAAATTAATGTATCCATATGAGTTTGAAATACTCTACCGAGCTTGTTGAGATTTACACCTCCAATACTTGTTTATAGGGCTCATGGATTAGTGCCCAAATTGTCAATTGGCTCAACCAAGATGTTGATACTTCAATCCGTGCAAGGCATGTATCACGATTCAATGGAGGGTATGCAGCATGTGAGCGTAGCATAATAGAACTCAAATCTTCTATTGAGATTTTCACGTGGACGTGCTAGCCAGTATTGTTGGCGTACAAATACAACTTCTATATATGTAGATCAAGGATTTAGAATATTGGATAGACGGATGAGATTCGTCTCTTTTTGTCTGATTAACATGGTATTTGCTAGCTATATATTTTCTCTCGATTGGTAATTTTCATGTTTTTTACCTCCTAGGATAAAGAAGGCAATTACATTTTATTCTCTTTTAAGCAATATGTAATTTGATGTTGTCTATGCATATACTTGCCTAAATTAATTACGACATACAAATTAAATAGGAAATAAAAGGAGAAATGTCAAAGTAAATTTACCTTGCCGATTGGATATGTTAATTACAATATAATTTGTGTTCCATAACTTTATTTTTATTTTTTATTTTAACTTTACTTCAGTTTTTTTATTTCTGAATTATGAGATATGTAATGTCTTGTATATTAATTCCTGTTAGCTTTGGTTACAAATTTGAATTAAACTTATCTTGAAGTCTCTTTTTTTTTCATAACAAACGCACGTCACATGCATGCATGTGTTTAAAATACTCTATTCAAACTCTTTTTTTTTTTTTGGGTAAGTACGACTCTGAAAGACATAGATGGACACGTTTGTATTTAATCCAAGCCGTAGATTCTATTGCGAAAAAAGTTAGATGGTCTAGACGTTTTTTTTCAATTAATGTAGAATTTCTACTTTTTCTCATTATTGTTAGAATTTCTAGCTTTTTTCTCGTATGATTAATGGGGAGTTTGTAGAAGAGCCTCCAATTAGTATATACTCAATATCTCAAAGTATATGTTAGATTTTGAATCATGTGATGGAAATATGAGTTTTAAGATTTTCAATAATAATTACAGTGACCAACAACAAAAATTATATAAATAGATTACTATAATTTATGTATAATGAAGTTGTAAATGAACTAAACTTTAACTTTTTTTTGGCTAAGAAAACAGTGAAACTTATATAGGCGGACCTTTATATAATAGTCAAGTTGCGTACTTGTATGCGCGGGACGTTCAAAGCTTAGCGGGGCCTAATCTTGACCGACTTCTTTTAATCATGCAGGAATGCCATTTCAATTCCTTGCTCTTTCCAATAGCACGTTAACGCGTTTTTTATGTACACGCCACTGCCACTACTATTCAAAATGGTAAAACATGCATGCACCAGCAGCAGGTTATATTACAACTCTTAACATTAATTAATTAGATCCAAACACAATTCCGCGTGATTTACGCTAGCTGCACGTAGCTTAGGTTATCGATTATTGCGTTGTTGCGGGGTTAACGTCTAATTAGCTGGCGTGTAACACAACAAGCTAGCTAGTGGCAAAATACTAGAGTATATAATTAGAGGCTCTTCACCAACTAGCCGTTGCACATGTCCGGGCTCCAATTCGGTTTACTTGGGGAATTAGCACTGCTACATGTAGTTTAATTTCTGATTTGACCAAACAAGCCATGATCGACGGCATGACACTCCACGGTTGAGTTTCGCTCAAGGTTAATAGAACTACGTTAGCTAATATCATCCCAGCTAGGATAGTTTAACCCATTTTTTGTGGTGCGGTAACATAGTATACTAGCATTTTGCTCGACAGTAGAAAGGAAAAAAAAAGAAGAAGAGAAAACCTCAAAAGTGTTAACGCTGGCTGTATTCTGACTTTGAGTGAAGAGGGCTAATGTTTGTTCAGAATGACTGGGTTAAATTAGCTCATCCTAAACTACAGGTGTTCGGTGGGTTAAGCCTCTAGACCCACGTCAATTAGGCCCGCCCGAACCAAAAGCGCTTACCTGCCACGGAATGTCGTCATCAACATGACATGTATCTGGATTTCTAAAGTGTGTTGATAAGATTATAACATTGCCATATTGCACATAACAAGTATATATTGTCCCTTCTAACTAGCCAGATGCATGGTAGTCACGTCTAGAAGTCAATGTTTGATTAATCTTCAGCTACTAGAACGGTGGCACTTTGTTAATTTTGTCGGGTCTCTTGTGCTGACATCCTTGTTATGGTGCTGTTGGTGACAAGCCTTAATCCTAGCTACTACCTGTCTAATTAAGCTTAATTACGGTCGGGGAGCTTAAATAATTAGCTGATGAGGTCATGTACAATGGGGTTACATCAATTGTCTATAAGCCTCTCTGCGTAGGATTTAAGCTAATGTGAATGAAAGAGAATAAAGAGAGAGAAATGTGCTGTCTACAATCCTGTAACTGACCGTAGCACCAGAAACAAGAAAATCATTAAAAGATTGTGTGTTGTCTACAATCCTGTAGCCGACTGGATCACCACAATCCATTGTATGAGTTATCTTTATCGTTGTCTACAGATGATATGAAGAGTTGCTATAGATAACAGCTGTCTGTACCATTATACTGCCCTGAAGCCAGCACTTACGGAAAGACACTTTCTTCGAGGTTACGCCTGACTAGAACAAGCCCTTGATTTGTTCGATGTTCACTTCAGATTCCCAAAATCGTTATAGTATCATCATGTGAAACGGGCGCTTGCATGCTTGAAGCACGGAGACGTTGTGGCCGATATTGCCGGGCACGTAAGATATGCTAGCAACACGAGAACATGGGAGCACGATGCTCCTCGGGGCAATGTGAACATCTGAGTATCTGACCGTCAACTTGGCCGATCTCTCGGGTCGAGATGCCCCCAGCCACGCACATGATAGGAAACCACGGCGGTCCAAACCAAGCTTCCAGGAGACTTCGCCGTTGACACGGAACTGTAGCAAACCCCAACGGTCGTCGGTTCATCGCGCGGGCGGGGGGCATGTAATTTCCTACCGGAATACATTGGCACCTGGCAGGCCGGCAGCTAACTAGCTACGTCGCTGCCAGCAGGTTCTAATTTCGCAAATTCGTCCCTTCGTTGCCATCCGAAAGAAATCCCTTTGTTCAAAAATATTTGGCCATTTTGAATTTGGCTCGCCCAAACGCCATCCGGCCGCCCAGCGAGGTGCCCTAACCTCCCGTGTCATCACGGTCACTCCTGTAGTCTGCCCCTACCCCTTCGCGTCTGCTCTTCGGCTCCTCCTCCCCTTGTCCTCTCAAGCGGCGGCGCCGTGAGCGATAAGAGGAGCATTGAGCCAGCCAGCTCCACGCGCAGTGGTGGGTCTGCAGGTCTCAAGCGCACCGATGAAAGCTGCCACCTCCGGTGGGTCAACTACCTCCACCTAGGGCCTCAAGCGCGGTCGCATCACCCCGACGAGGCGCCTCATCCTCGGCTCCACGCATGGGCAGCAGTGGTCGCAGCTCGCGGATCACCGAGAGCTCCCGACCGCACCGACAATGAGATCAAGAACTACTAGAGGACGCACATGAGGAAGAAGGTGCAGGAGGAGAAGAAGAAGGCTGCCGCCTTGGCCTCGGCCTCGGCGTCCTCCTCCTTGATCAAGTGGCCAGCCACGCCTAGCAGTACTCGGGAGATAATTCATACCGACCACGCACTACTACAAAAAGGCTAATACTGGAAGCATGATCACAAACGGTTGACCAAAACCATTTGTATTACATGCAATCACAGACGGTTCATATTGATAACTGTCCATGTTACTGCCTGCGCTAAAAGCCATCTATGAAGAGGTAATATCACAAACGGTTCATATTAAAAACCATCTATGATACTTCACAGACGGTTCTGAACACGAACCGTCTGTGATAATTGTACTTCACAGATGGTTTTTAATTATAACCGTCTGTTATAATATCACTTCAGCTCGGTGCGTTTCTTCATCGCCCGATGAGTTTCTTCGTCGCCGATGCGTCTCTTCGTTGCATCAATGCCACTTCGGCTCCCCTATGCGTCTCTTCGTCTCACGCGCCAAATTTATTCCTTGTTTTATAAAAAGTATCATCCGCCATCGAAGATGATCATCCCCACATATAACTCTATACTTCTAAAGTAGAAATATGGCTCACTCTCGGCCTGTTTCCTTGTCGCCGGCATTGATTGCTTACCAAGCCATACTGTACGAGTGCCTATCTGGCCATACATTGGCGGATGCTGCGGAAGAATACTGTAATTTCAATAGTGTCTTCACTCCTCTGTCCGAGGATTTTCGGAGTAGGTGACAGCCACCTTCCGCCGTCTTGACATCCTCCTCCGTCGCGTCTTTCGGGTGATCTCCCACTTCCGACGAGTTTACCGCGTCATCGACGTGGTCCTCCACAATGATGTTGCATGTCTCCATGAGGCTTGCTGTCACTTAGACTTCTTAATCGAGGTGGCGGGCGACCGAGTCAACCATGCTGAGATCCCTCAAGCAAGGGAAGAGAGCCTATGGGCTTAATTCTTCTTGATTCAACGATCGATGGTCTTGAAAGACACTTTCGAATGGCGCATTAAGCGAATCGGCGTATTTCAGAAGCTTCGTTCAGCGATGATCAAGAACCGTCCAAAGTTGGCCTTGCCGCCTCGAAGTTTGAAGGCGGAGATAGCGACCTACCTCCGCCACTAGAAAAACTTTGTTTATTTAGGTTTCTACTTTTTAATCTTTGTAAGAAGCGACTGGCCACGCTGTTTGGCCGTATAAAAATTCCAAAATGAAAACAAAAATCTAGTTTAGAGGTGAAGTTACTATATTATATGTTGAACTATATATATATATATCAGAGACGGTTTAGTAGAACAAATTAATTAATTATATTCGATCTGTGATATGTATCATAGTTAAATCAAATTTTCAGCAGTATTTAAATGACAAAATTGACATATAAACATGTAATTTCTCCATGTCATGTAATTAATGCATGTTTACATGATAATATGCTCAAAACATAGAACTTGAGCCATATCACGGACGATTCTATTATGGAATCGTTGGTGATAACTATCACTAACGGTTCGATAATAGAACCGTCTATGATATCTCTTTATTAGTAGGAGCCCACTAGGGTTTGCGCCTGCCCTAACTCGCCACTCCCCAGCGCCCTTACTCTCGTCCGTTCCTCTCCCTACCCGAGTGCCCCCGACCTCGATGCCGCAGCCCGATCCCGTAGCCGACGCCGCCCTTCTTCCCGTCGCCGTTGGTTGTGACACCACGCTGCACTACACATGACACTCGTATGATAGGAGTGTCTTGTGCAGTGTCAGTGTCATGTCATAACTACGGTGACGCCGCCACCCAAGCCACTAAGCTTGGCCCCGCGTGTCGCCTGCGCCGCCACTTGCACCTATTGCCTGCCTGCGTCCTTGGCTTGGTTCTCCAGCGCGACTCGCGCCTACTCGACCTCCTGCGCTCGGGCCCTGGCCCCCCTAGCTTTGCTTTCCCCATCCTCCCTCTATTCTCCTTTCTATTAGCTTAATGTCTTTTGTTGAGTTTGATTTTTATGCTTGAGCCTTAAGTTGTGTCCTGATGTTTGTGTGATTTATGCAAGGTGAAGGAGATGGATGAAGGTTGTGTTGGTGGTGGGGTGCCACCGTGAGTTCTTGTTTGTCTTGAGGTATCACCTTCCCTTACTCCCTCTTTGTCTCTACCCCTGCTCTGTAATGAAAATGGCTAGTGCTTGGGTTTGGACATCTTTGGTCTTGCTGTCTTGCTGTTGAACTGTTCAATAATGTTAATAGTCTTATGCTGAAATTAAATTGATAATTAGTTCATATTAATAGTCCCCTTGCTCTGTGATGTAAACTGAGGGCTATTGGTGTATGTGCATTCTGTGCATCTTGCTTAGTTCATGCTGTGAGTTTAGATTAACAAAAATGAATGGGGCAAAATGGTGGGTTTGGTTAATGCTCTCTGATGGATATTGAGGGTTATTGATATTGGTTCTTTGTGCTTGGTTGGTTTACATAGGATGTGATTTGGATGGGGCTTGGCTGCAATTAACTTTTCAGATTTGTAAAGGTTAGACAACTTTGTAAAGCTGCAATTAACATACAAATTATTTATTAATTGGTGTGTATTCTATTCCAAAACAAGACCAAATGAATCAAAAACTACTACAACACTTTTTCACCTGTCTCTCGCCATTCATTTCACATTTGTCTGTGTAACCGTGTTCATGCTGGTCAAGTTCTCCTTCCTTGTATCCCAGGTACGTCCTACCATTCTATTCCTGATCTCTTCTCTATAAAGTCTCCAGCGGTGGCTGCTTGTGATATAATATATATAATATATATGAAGCCAGTTTTAAAGGCACAAGCAGCCACTGCTTGGTGACTTTATAGAAAATACTATCACAGGTTTTCATCCACAAACCATCTATGATAGTTAGCTATCACAGACGGTTTCATCCACAAACCTTCTGTGATAGTGTACATCACAGATGGTTTGAAAACCGTCTATGATGACCTCGTGTCATTACTGACCTATAAACTTAAACAGTTCACGAAACCGTCTGTGATGATGTTTTTAAACCGTCTGTGAAGATTTTTTCTGTAGTAGTGACAGCGATGTCCCGGTAAATTCCACAGATCTTGTTTGCACTTATGTTTTCTCTTTTCTGTTACAAATTCGGCCAAATTTTGTCCAAAATTTAAAGGTCGGTTTGAACACTACCGAAATTTTGAACTGATTTTTTTTAGAAACGAAAGTGTCAACCCTGGCTGCCAATCTAATCCACCTAATGCTACCTGCTCGTGTATATGATATAGGTAGCATTGACGCTCTGAAAGCGGAACTTAATTTTGTTTTCCTGTGAGAAGTTTGGCGGAAACGGTGATGGATTACGTACCTCGATCTCAAAGTTGAGCGCGGAGAGCGAGGTGACGCTGGCGATCCGGAAGCGGTAGGTCTTGCGGGGCACCACGGTGAACACCGGCGTGGAGCACTCCGGGTGTGTTGCGTTGCAGGTCGCCATCGTCGAGCAGTTGACGAACCTCGCGCGCCCGTTGATCAGGAGGGACTGGCGATCGATGCACACAGGAAACATCCATCTTAATTAATTTCAGCTTCAAGAGCCAACCAATTAAATGGGCTGCTTAATCAATTGCCACGCATGTACGTACCTGAGGTTCGCCGACCCAGACCAGGGGCACGGAGGCGAGCCCGGCGGCCTGCTCGTAGGTGCTCTTGTGCCACCAGTCGTTGAGCAGCACGGTGTGCTCGCCGTCGTAGGCGAACGGCTCGGCCTGGCCGGGCGGCACGGCGACGACGATCATGCCGTTGAGCCCCGCCGAGCGCTGCATGCCGTAGTGCGCGTGGTATATGTACGTGCCCGGCCGGTCGACAACAAATCTGTACGTGAACGTGTCCCTGGCAATATGGGGCACTGGGTGACGCCCTCTGTACCGTCCGCCCATGGCGTCCCAATCTGCAGCAGATATACGCACTACGACTTAATTCGCAGGAATTAATGGAAAAGAACCATTCATCTAGTACACTGTGAGATGGAGGATCGATGATGAAGGATTAATGGCGCCAATGGGAGAAGAGGCAGTGACGACGTGCCTGGCGGATGCCATGCCAGTGGATGGCGACGTTCTCGGTGAGGAGGAGTTGGTGACGGTGACGACGACGGTGTCGCCCTGCGTCGCGTGGATGGTCGGGCCGGGGTCTGCCCGTTGAGGGTAACGGCGAGCTTGCGGACGCAGTCGGGGTGCCAGAACTGGTAGCTGATGTCCCACTTGTGGTGGTGCGTGCTGGCAGCATCGGAGGCAGATACCAGGCAGAGGAAGAGGCAGCGAAGGAGGACCCTGTCGACTCCTAGCAAGCTCATGAGTACGTCGCCACCACCAGTTCGTCGTCCTCCTCTTATGGCTACTGGCGGCCACGGCTGCTCAGGAATGTTTTGCTCAGGAATCAAATGGCAGCTGGTTGGTGATGAGATCAAGCCAGCTATATGTAGAGATATACAGGGGACACGGGTAGCAAACTAAGAGTGCAGCTACTTGAGCCTGGACAATCTGTTGGAATTTTCCTCTTCTTTACACTGTCTTTGCTTCGGTTCGGCTTTATGAGTGAAACCCGCTTGAAGAAACGACGCTCAGCATCCTGTTGGAATTCACGTAATCTGCTAGCAAAGCTCCTGTAACAGCCTACCTTCCTCCGTGGGACCCATCGATGAGACTTGCCTAGAAGTCTTTTTTTCTTATATAAGGGAATTAAACCCAGCTTTTATAGAAAGCAAGACTTACAAAACCAGGTTCACAAAGCAAAAAGCAAAAAAAAAAAACGCTGGGGATACCAACGAGCCAGCAACATCCAACGGACAAAACAACCGCCTATTACATTCCAAATAGCAACATGGGAACTAGTTAACAGGAAGAAAGCAAAAGTAGCTGCCACCAGGTCGATCAAATTCGATGCTTGAAGTTACGCATCAAGCCCCGCTCTCTCCAAGAACTGATTAAGCTTTCTTCTATCGAGGTTCTTTGAGAAGTATTTGCCGATCTTGCAAATAAGATATAAGTTTGAAAATATTGCGAGAAGGTTGTTTAGGAAAAACTTTCTCCATAGCCCTTTTGTTCCTAACAGTCCAAAGGGTCCAAGCGATCATTGCAAAACTAAATAAGTCAACATGGTAATAGTTAGCACCCTCCTCCCCAACCAGTTCAAATGAAGATCATCAGGAGAAACAGGCACCAGATCCCACAAAAGAATTTCTTTAACGCAGCTCCAGACAAATTTTGCCAAAACACAGTTAAAAAAAAACATGGTCAGTATCCTCTTTAATCCCACAAAGAATACAATTCACATCTCCCAACCAGCCTCTCTGCTTGAGTTGATCTGCGGTTTGAATCCTATCTTAGAAGGCCAGCCATAAAAAAAATTTAACTCTAAGAGGGATCTTATTATTCCTGACCTTTTAAGTTTCAAGCTAGAAACACCCCCAAAAGCCAGAAACCTGTACAAAGATTTGACCGAAAAAACACCAGATTTCTCCAAACACCAACTGATGCTATCTTTGTCCTCATTGAGGTAAAGATCATCTAGAATCTGTTTCATTTCATCCCATTGCTGAGCCTCTTCCACCCCAAAGGTCCTAACAAAGTCAACATGCCAACTATTCTGAGACCAACATTGATACACTCTAATGTCAGTATTATTGCAAATCTTATACAACTTGTCAAATCTGATTTTGAATGGATAGGAATCTTTCCAGATATCGTTCCAGAAATAAGACGATTTACCATCTTCTATAGAGTGAATCACTCCCCAATTAAAGAAACGTTTAACTTCCTGCAAGTTTCTCCAAAATTGTGAACCATTAACTTTATATCCATTATGATGACCAATATCAAGATATTTAGCTTTTAGAATCCGAAACCAAAGTTCATTCCTGGCTTGACTCATTCTCTAATGCCATTTACTTAAAAGGCAAACATTGAATAACCTTGTATTAATCACCCCTAAACCTCCATAATCTTTAGGACGACAAACTGCTTTCCACTTAACCATATGGTATTTAAATTTGTTACTCACCCCTCTCCAAAAGAATCTAGCTCTAATAGAATCCATCTTTTTATGAGTCTCCTCACTAAGTTTGTAAAAACCCATCGTATAGGTTGGAATACTGCTTAAACAACTGTTAACCAAGACCAAGCGGCCTCCTAATGACAATAATCTGCCCTTCCAATTACTCAACCTGTTTTCTAGCTTACTGAGCATATTAACAACAGCTTTCCCCTTGATATCTTTATCTCCAATGGCAATTCCAAGATAAGTCAAAGGAAATTTCCCCAATTTACAATCCAGCTTCTTAGCCACAGACTGAGCATCAGTCTGATTTACCCCAACCACAAAAACTTCGCTTTTATGGTAGTTAATTTTCAGCCCTGACATCCATTCAAAGCAGTACAACAAAAATTTCATATGTAGAATGAAATCTTCCTTCAGTTCTAGCATCAGGACTGTATCATCAGCATATTGTAAAATAGAAACCCCACCATGAATTAAATTAGAAACCACCCCTTTAATCAGCCCTTGTTGTTGAGCTTTCTCCATCAAAGAGGCTAAAACATCAGCAATAACATTGAAAAGGAGAGGAGACAAAGGATCTCCTTGCCGTAACCCTCTATGAGTGGTAAAGTAGGGGCCTATTACACCATTAGTATTAATACTAACTTTACCTCCTCTAGCGATTGCATCACCCATTCAATCCACTTATTTGAAACCTCTCGCCAACCATAACTCTTTCCAAGAAGGCCAGATTAACCTTGTCGTGAGGCTTTTGCGAAATCAACTTGAGGATCACCCCTCTATTCTTTTGAATCCTTAAATTATGTAAGATTTCATGTAAAGTGACCACACCATCAAAATATGCCTACCTTTGATGAAGGCGATCAGGGATCACTAATGATCTTTGTGAGCCACTTTCCCCAATCTAACGACCCGGCTGACTTGGTGATGATTTTAAAGTGACATTTAACAAACAAATTGGCTGAATCGCTTAATGGTATTAGCATCACTAGCTTTAGGGATCAAAGTTATCACTCCAAAATTAAGTCTCTTCAAATCCAATTTCTCCTCAAAGAAATCCCAGATTAAATTCATGAAAGGTCATTTAATGACACTCCAAAAGATTTATAAGCGGTGAGGAACCATCTGGTCGAGAGCGAGAATCATTACTCGGTTCTTTAATGACCTTTTCCACCTCCTCCTCTGAAAACTTTTGGATTAAGAAAGCATTATCATGATCAGAAATCAACTCATCATCTTTCCAAAACCCCTTAGCTAACTTAACAGAGATCTCACTATCTAACCCAAATAACTGTTTATAAAAATCATAGATGTGTTTTCTGATAACCACTTCATCAACAGAAAACCCATGATCAGTTTCAAGACCAGTAATTAGGTTTTTCCTCTTTCTCCCATTAGCACAACTATGAAAAAAAACTGGTATTAGCATCCCCATGAGTAGTCCATTTAATAGCACCCTTTTGCCTCCAGTATTGATCCTCCAGATCATATATATGTTCCATTTCACTTTCAGCCTTGTATCTCTCTTTCCAATCCTCAGCAGAGAGATCATTGCTTTCAGCCTTCAAATCAAGCCTGGAGATACAATCTAAGTAGAATCTCTTCTTGATATTAAACTCTCCACTATTTTTTGCACCCCAACCTTTAAGAAATTGTCTAAGGGCAGCTAAATCCCTATTCCACCTGTCCATGGAGTAAATCTGCTCAGGCATCCTATTAACAATAAAAGACCACTTCTCTAAAACTTTCTCTTTGAAATGCTCTTGATCAAACCAGCTTTTCTCAAAGAAAAACCTCTTAGGAGACCTGATATCATTGCCACATGTGTTCAACACTAAAGGACAGTGATCAGACCCAATTCTGGTCAAGCTGCAAGCATAGCACAGAGGAAATTTTGATTCCCATCCAATGGAGACCAAAATCCTATCAAGCTCAACTAGAACAGGGCAAGCTTGTTTATTAGTCCAAGTATATCTTGAGCCACCCCTTTTAACCTCCATCAGATCATTACCATTGATAAAACCATTGAAGCAATCCATTAACTTGACATTAGCATAACCAGAATTTTTGTCAGAGCCTTTTCTGATCAGGTTAAATTCACCACCTAACACCAAAGGAAGAACTGAAGAGTGGCATTTGTCCTCCAGCTCCTTCAAAAAGTGAAAGCTTGAAGCATGTTGAGCTGGACCATAAACAGTGATCATTTCCCACCTGAAATTGCTCTTTCTATCTCTCAATGTCATGCTAACGAAAAACCTCCTTTGATCACCCCCTTCAAACTCCAAATTGTCGGTATTCACCCCCATTAAGATGCCACCAGAGTGACCAATGGCTGAGACCCAATGCCAAGCAAAGGTTTTATTACCTACTAGTTCTCTGAGCTCTCTTTCAAGAAAATCTTGCTTTATAGTTTCTGCACCCCAAACACCTCAATACTTTCCTTCGATCAATTCTCTTAATTGTCTCCGTCTAGCGAGGTTTACCCAACCCTCGGATGTTCCAAAGAAAACTTCATGAAGCAAATTTTGCTATACCCTTGTCCTTTTTATTCTTATGAGCAACAGGGTTTGCTCACCTTTAAACCTGGGCTCACCCCGATTTCTGACCCCCAATTGACATCTGTTTCACATCCTCTCTCCCCTCGGAGGTGTGAGTGAGTTCTCAGGCTGCTCACATTTAGTCTGTTTCACTCTCTCGGCTTAGCAATTGCAAACCTTGCTATTTCATGTGCTTTCATCCATGAGATATAACCTCTTTAGCACTCAC
This sequence comes from Phyllostachys edulis, assembly GCA_036346405.1. Lineage (NCBI taxonomy): Eukaryota > Viridiplantae > Streptophyta > Magnoliopsida > Poales > Poaceae > Phyllostachys > Phyllostachys edulis. Next base: position 148,808 of record JAYEVD010000621.1, on the reverse strand, counting down.
TCTATGATTCCCCAATGAAATATCATAGGAAACAACAACTTTTCTAAAGATTGTAAAGAAGAGTTATTAAGAATATTAAATGGATTATGCTCGAGAGATACAGGAGTTTCCAAGTTGTGGATGGATTTCAGTTTAGCCGCCTTCTCTTGCATAGGCACGCCTTTTTCTTGGATGCGGGAGCTCTTTCTTGTTGGGGTTGGTGGCTCTCTGATCCTGCTTTTGCCTCCCTTCTTAATAGCCAGCATCCAATCCTCCGATTTGCTTTTATCTTCACAAAAAATAGACTCTCCAATCTCCTGGTTAGCCTTATGGATTAACACACCCCCCTCAGCACTATCCTGATTAACTTCCCCCTCAAAGTTTCTGTCAACCTCCAGCTGAATTCTTGTTAAAAAACCCCTCTGGTTAGATATCTGAGAACACTTCTGAGAATTATTAGTTGAAGACTTATCTCCTGAAAGAGTTCTGTCTGACACCTGCAAATAAGGCCATAAGGATGCATCCATCAATTTAGGACCAACACTAGTATGAACCACTATCTCTTTAGAGGAGGCTTCAGAAATCTCTTTATCAGACAAAAACACCACATTATCAGAACTGACAAAAATAATATCATCTTCTTCTAAACCCCCTTTAATTGCTTCCTAAGTATTTGTCCCAATCTCCTTTTCAGGAAAACTAAAAGCTAAAGGAACCGCATGAATAATTTGCTTGTGATCAAGAAAGGCCACTATCTCTTTTCCTTGAACTGAGTCAACTGAATCAATCACCCCCTGACTCTTGTTCTTAGTTTTGTGAGAATCTCCACCACTCTTATGTTACATTGCCGCAGAATCTCCTCCAAATCTTTCAACAAGTTTTTCCCTCTCGGTGTGATCTTCTCCATCAGAATCACCTCCATTCTCATCATCTTTGTCTTCCTTCTTTTGACCTTTTACTATGTGACAAGGTTCCTTAACAAGGGCTTTTTCTTCTTCTCTGGCACCTCTTGACTTCAAATCTCAGATCATATCCAACCCCATTGATAAAAATTTCCACAAAGTAATTAATGCTATGTGGATGGCGACAATTAACTCGACCTGGTTGGATCAACTTTCAAGAAGCTGGACTCATCAACTTCAATAGCTTCTCCCACGGTCCCCACGGATCTTTAACAATTTCAATAGTTTTGGCGGACTAGGAATACGAAACCTTAACCCAAATAGGAACCAAGAAGGAGGCCTCGGGATCAATGTTGGATTTATCAATTTTGGCTTTAATAGAGTGCAAGGCTAACTCCACCCCTCCAACTTTGGACCAAGTCTCTAAGATACTTTTGGAAGGAAAAACCACAGCATATTCTGTCTCTAAAACCTTCCGACTTTCCAATCCCAATTCTCTGAATCGGATGCTTCATTTCATCTTCAATCGTTTCACATTCGCCACCTTCTTGGATTGAAATAACCCAAGTAGTCGCTTGTTGGTCATCAATATGGCCCGGGGACACATGGGCTATAGAAGCCACGGCGAGAATCCCAAATCTGAAAAGTTTTAACCCCGAGGTGTTTTTCCATCAGGACAATCCGATGTTAGATGCCCAACTTTTTGCACTTGTAGCAAGCCGGAGGTTAGTACATCGACTTGGTGATGACCAGATTGAAGACAATGAAAGCAAGTACCTCTATCTTCTGCAGAAGAACTCTGTATGAGCTCCAATCTCACCCCAACCTTTTTTGAATCTTACGCTTTGCGAATCCCAAGCATCACCCAAGATGGAACATATCTAGTATTGTCGGATCTAGAAGCACCCCCACGAGCCCTAGATCTGTCTCTGTAAGTCACCACTACCTTGAAATTTTTTATGAAACACCCCTTCTCTAATGTAGTTACCCCTACCATGGGAATCCTACTACCACCCCTGAGAATGTTCAAACTGCGTCCAATCTATACCCCCAAAATTTCTATAGTCGGATCTGGATGACATACCTGATGAATGTGTCTCCCCTGTATGACCACCTGGGAATCTCCTTTTCTGATCTTGCTCCCTTCTCAACTTAGCACGAAGTTCATCTTCCCCAAGGAGGTCATCCTCCTCGATCCACTCATTAGGAACATTCCTCTTGCCTCCATACCATCTCCCCGTCGAATCACCAAATCGCCTTGGCGGCCCTCTCCCTCACCCATCACACCTTCACGCATGAGGCAAAGGATGCGCTAGCGGTGGTGGATTGTGGATCTGCGAACCTCTCGGCTCCTCCTCCCCCACCGTCGAACTTCACTTGCCCGAGCTGGGAACCCTAGGTGCCCAACACCGACCGATGGAATCAGCCACGTCTGGGGATGGGATCGCCTCAAGAGTGATCGAAGATATCGTCGGTGAGTACCAAACCTATGGGCGGCCCATTTGGTCGTGAAAATCGTGGTTGTATCCGCTAGGCTGTCGGCGATCACGCCGCGATGGCAAATCGCCACGCTTGTCCCGACCGACCACGCTTCGAGAAGGATCCACTCGTAGCAACTTGTGCGTGGTGGGCGGAGAAACCCTAACGGCGGCGGAGACGCCGTCGGTGCCATCGAAAGAGCAAGTCATGGGAGACTTCATTCTTCCACGATACGTGTTCCAATCGTTTCTGATAACACTATGAACTGTAATTTTTGATCTACTGTAACTACTTGCCTAGAAGTCTTTGCTTTGTCCGTGAGACCTTTGATAACCTGTTCTTCCCAATGGAACCATTGCTCTCTGGACTCACGGTGCTTGGCTCTCTGGTCTTTGGATCTCACGTGATCTTTGCTCTGCACCACTCGATATAGTAGCCCTCCGCTCGGTACTTTCATTTGAAATAAAGGCGCTAAGAACAAAAGCGATAGATTTCTTTGGGAGCGGCGCCGCTCCTCTTTTTGGTTTTTCTTATTGCTTTTCACAACTCAACTTGACACAATTGTTACATGGTACACCGGTCTTATAAAGGCTCTAGACTGCGGATTCTACTCTTACTCGGAATACTACTCGAACTCTTACTCGGAATACTACTCGGACTCCTGAACATAGAAACTAAAAACAAGATTAAACCCATCAAAATCAAGGGTCGTTGCAATCTAGGCTGCTACGATATCTGGTGATTAACAGGGTGGGTGGCGATCGCGTCGAGTTGAACAGTTGAAGTTGAATTGTGTGGATGTCTTGGGAGATACTCCTAATCTTACTATCTTTGAATAATTGGCAATAGTTTTCTACGTGTCCCATATATCTCTAGGGGACACGGTAGAAAACTAGAACCTGAATGAAATAGATCCTCTGCATTAAGCGATTTTCACTATCTGATCGAAAGTAAAGGTTGAGATCAATTGCTACTGATATTTTTGCTACCTGTTTCCCTTGCATTGGATATTTCTCTTTGCTATAGTGCCCTTTGATTACTTCCCATATACTCTAAAACACTATTCACACAAAGATCCTCGTGTTTGCAACAAAAACTCTAGATCCGAGTACATCTACTTGGGCCTGGACAATGAAGAGTGCCAAAAAGAAATGTACATGAAGATTGATTAATGCGTATGCCGTGTTATCTGGTGATTAACAGGGTGTGGGGACCCAAAAAATACGATTGAGGAATCCTCTGTGTATTCTAAACTAGTCTCAGATCAGTCGCTAGCTCACACAGGAAACAATGATGTAATATCATCCATTTATTCGATTTAACTAAAAAGATCAAAATAACAAATAGTAATCATAACTGGATCTTATGGTCAACGTTTACTTAACTTGCCACACAGGGCTAAAGAAACAAATAAACTCTTGCAGCGAAATGAGAAAACTTGGAGAGGCCAATCAACATGCCCACAGGCAATCGAGTAGAGAATGCATCCTAATCCACAAAGGCTTCATGGTACTCCTGGGCGAAAAATTCCTGAGCAGCTTGATATTCTTCAACTGAGTAACAATGGCGTAAAGCCATGAGTACATAAAGCACTCAACAAGTCATGGGGAAATGTATCCAAATAGTATTCATCCAGGGCTTGAACAAAGGTTACCTGTATGGTTCTTTTGCATAAAGCAACATTGATGATAAATACAATAAATAAATTTGTAATGGGTAATTGAAAAGAATAATTAGTAAATAAACAATTACTTTGAAACAACTAGTGAACTCCCCATTCACTTCCCGAGACAAACCACCAAGTGAATTACCCATTCATCGAATGAACATTGTATTCATCAAGTGAACTTCCCATTCACATTCCAACATATTTTATAAAGAAATTCTACCTCTCATGTTAAATCTCCGAGCATGTCCATAATCACGGACAAGGCTATTGGAATACTTTTAACACTCTGCGAGAGGTTGTACAACTTTTCCAACAAGAGATAGTCAATTTATAATGTCCGCTCACACACTTCCGTAGGTGTACGACTAAAAGATTATCACAAGGCCTTTACAAAGCTCCTTCTTAACCCAGTTTTGCCCGCTAAGGTTTCAACAATGAATGTCTTACCAACCAGACATGGCCCCTCTCTTGCGCCATCGTGAGTATACATCTATCCCGCAACTCACGCTTTCAACACATAACCGAAATTAAGACATTGCTAATTAGTTAGCCAGGTCCCGCCCATACAGGATATGTGGTTGTACGGTTAAGGTCCAGTTCACACTACTACAAAAATGCTAATATTGGATGCCTGATCACAGACAATTGATCTAAACCCTCTGTATTAAACACAATCACGGACGGTTTTTTTGTTTAGAGACCGTCTGTGTAACTGGATGCGCTAAAAACCGTTTGTGAAGAAGTAATATCACAGACGATTCATATTGAAAACCATCTGTAAAGTATCATAGAAGGTTCTAAGCACGAACCGTCTGTGATAATTGTAGAATTCACAGACAGTTCATATTGAAAACCATATGTGAAATATCACAGACGGTTCTAAATACGAATCGTTTGTGATAATTGTATACCTCACAGACAGTTTTTAATTATAACTGTCTGAGATAATGTCACTTCAGCTCTGGTGAGTTTCTTTGTCGCCGATGTGTCTCTTCGTTGCATCAATGCCGTTTCGGCTCCCCGATATGTCTCTTCGTCTCACGCGCCTAATTTATTCCTTGTTTTATAAAACGGATCATCCACCATCGAAGATGATTATCCCCACATATATATAACTCTATACTTTTAAAGCAGAAATTGCTCCCTCTGTTTCCTTGTTGCCGGCATTGTTGGCCTATCTGGCCATATTGTACGAGCACCTCTCCCGCCGTACATTGGTGGATGCTATGGAAAGACATTGTTTCAACAGTGTCTTCACTCTTCTATCAAGATTTGCGGGCGGTGATGACCACCTTCCACCGTCTTGACATCCTCCTCCGTGGCGTCTTTGGGTGATCTCCCACTTCGGCGAGTTTATCGTGTCATCGGCGTGGTCCTACTACAAGCGACGTTGCACGTCTCCAAGAGGCTTCTTTGTCACTTGGACTGTTTAATTGGTGGCGGCGGCGGAGTCGACCATCATGCAGACCCCTCAAGCAAGGAAGAGAGCCTATGGGCTCAATTCTTCTTGATTCAATAGTCAGGGTCTTGAGGAGACACTTTCGAGCAGCGCATCGGCCAATTGGGCGCATTTGAGGCCGTTAAGCGATCACGAACCGTTTGATGCCGACGTTGCCGCCTACGAAATTTTAAAGACGGAGATAGCAGCCTACCTCCGCCACTAGAAAAACTTTGTTTATTTAGGTTTCCACTTTTTTTTTAATCTTAATTTGTAACAAGCGGTAGCCCTTTGTTTGGCCATATGTAAATTCAAAATGAAAAACAATAGTTTGGAGGTGAAGTTACTATATAATTATATGTTGAATTAACTATTTATCACAGTCGATGGTTTAGTGGTTAACAAATTTATTATATCCGATCTGTGTGATATATGTATCGATCATAGTTAAAGCAAATTTTCAGCAGCATTTCAATGACAAAATTGACATATAAACATGTAATTTCTTCATGTCATGTAGATGTATACACGAGAATATATATATATATGCTCAAAACATAGAACTTGAGAACAACCATATCACAGACGTTCCATAATAGAACCGTCTGTGATATGTCTTTATAAGTAGGAGCCCACTAGGGTTTGCACCCTAACTCGTGTCGTCACTCCTCAGCGCCCTTACTCTCGTCCGTTCCCCTCCCCACCCGTGTGCCCCCGACCTCGACGTTGCCGCTCGTGCCACAACTATGGTGGCCGCTGCCTTCCCCTCTTCCTCCTCCCCGGCATCGTGACCACAGCTACCTCTCCTGCTTGATATCAAGGTAAAACAGATCTATCACCTATTGGTTTGTGCTGTTGGTATTCATGTGAACCGAGCTCCTCCTCCCTCTTGCCTCCAGCTCCTACACCTCCGGATCAAGCTCCCTCCTCCCTGCGCCACCGGATCAAGCTCCTAGTCCTCCCTCGCTGCGCCACCGGCCCTAGCTCCTCCTCCCTACGTCGCAACTCCAGCTGCTCCTCCCTCTCGCCGTCGGCTCACTACGCCACCTCGAACCTCCCTCGTGCCTCCAACCTCTCGGCTCTCGACTAGCAGCGTAAGTCCCTTCTTGTCTTCTTGATGTTGTGCGGTTGTTGGTTGATCTTGATGGCCATTGGCTAGAGCCCAGATGCTAAATGTGTAATACATACATACATGAAGAAAGTGCATCATTGTAGAGAAGTGTAAATGTGTAATACATACATGTAGAGAAAGTAGAAAATCATAAATATAAATGAATGCAATGATCCATGCAGATGCTTGTTCTTATCTTTGTCTTTTATTTAGCCTTCTTTGTCTTTTATTTAGTCATGTAAGGTACATACTAAAAGTCTCATCTTGTCTTTTATTTAGCCTTGCCACTAGAATTTGATTTTGTTATGTAACTTAAGTTGAACCACTCCTATGTTGAAACATTTAGCTAGTGGCACCTTGCTTTTGGTTGAACCACGCATTTAAGTTTCTATGTTTGAAGTTTGAACTTGGTTACTTGTTAATTTTATCTCTTATCAATTATCAATTGTTAATCACTACTACAAAAAGGCTATCTTGGGCGCCTCATCACAGAGGCGGTTCTCGGTTCCCCCTAGCGCATGTAGCACCCCTAGTCCGTAGCTCCCCTCGATCCCTTCTGCTCTCTCTGCCCCTTCCCTTCTCTGCTCCCGTGCTACCGCGACTCCCTCTAAGCGCCCGCGGCTCCCCTTCTCTGCTCTTGCTCTGCCTTCTCTACCCTTCCTTCTCTACTCCCCCTAGCCTGTAGCTCCCGCCTCCCCATGATTTGAATGGTTGTGCACTTGTGCTGATTGCTAAATGAGTGAATTCAGAAGTGTAAGTGTTGTCTCCTATTGAAGTATTGGGTTGTTGATATGTATGGGCTGTTGTCTGTTGATATGTTATATTGTTATGAGTTATGACTTATTCAGAAGTGTCAAGTGTTGTCTCTGCTATTGATATGTATGGGTTGTTGCTATGTTATAACTTATTGGGTTGTTGATATGTATGGGTTGTTGATTTGTTATATTGTTATGAGTTATGACTTATTGAAGTGTCAAATGTTATGCTATTGATAGTGGAAACTTACTTGGTGAACCATAAATTTGTTGATATGTATGATTGATGATTTGCAAAAATAGATGTATAAAATGTGTGATATGTATGTTATGACTTATTGTTGATTTGTCATTTTATCAAGATGTCATCAGTTGCTTCTCGCCATTCATTTCACCTTTATGCGTATAGCTTGTGTTCATCTTTGGTCAAGTTCTCCTACCTTGCATCCATAAGTACATCCTACCATTCCATTCCTAATCTCTTCTCTATAAAGTCTCCAGCGTTCTTTGCTTGTGCCTTTAAACAAGCATCATACATATTTTATATATATATATATATATATATATATATATATATATATATATATATATATATATATATATATATATATATATATATATATATATATATATATATATATATATATATACCTTAGTAGTCCCAGCCACCTTGCGTCCCACGCAAACATGAGGAGGATGAGGCAGCCCACGGGCAATGTCATCGAGCCCATGCAAGTTTAAGAAGTATGGTTGCCGGGAGGCGTTAGGACATCCAATTACACAGTTCAGCGATACATGATGCCACTTCCCAGTCGGAGTACCTACGTGTCCACGTCACTTTCTGTTCTTAAACTTGCATGGGCTCGATGACATTGCCCGTGGCTGCTGTCTCATCCTCCTCATGCTACGTGGACGACCCCCCGAAGGTGGTTGAGGGACTACGAACAATATATGATGCCGGTTTTAAAGGCACAAGTAGCCACTGCTTGGAGGCTTTATAGAGAAAAGTCATCACAGACGGTTTCAGCTAAAAACCATCTATGATATATCAGTCATCACAGACGGTTTTAGCTAAAAACCGTTTGTGGTAGTTGCCTATCACAAACGGTTCTCACTTAATAACCGCCTGTGACAGTATGCATCACACATGGTTTGAAAACCGTCTGTGATGACCTCATGTTATCACTGACCCATAAACTCAGATGACTCATGAAACCGTCTATGATGACAGTTTTGAACCGTCTGTGAAGACCTTTTTGTAGTAGTTTTTCAATGGTTCACAAAATTAAGTCATTGACAAGTTACTTAGGTGAGTCTACCACAATCCCTAGCATGTTAAATCCACACCCTCCTTGCTGGCAGCTGCTTGCATAAAAAAATCATTTTGTTTAACCAAGACCAATGACATACCCTACCATGGTACACAAATTTTAACAACAGTGGCTAACCACTATGACTCCATATTACATTAAGTCAAGATTAATCATTATGACACATATGATAATGAGCTCATTATAACTAAGCTGAACTAAACATCTATACGATACGCATGTTGGTAATACAAATATGTCTAACTAAAATTATCCATGCTAAGGTGACAAAGAATTCATGGCATTCAAATAATCAATGAAGGTATAATGACAACAGGTGATAACTAATCCCAAAATAATTTGTATAAAGATGGCATGCAATTGTATAAAACAATATACTTTTAAAATCATAGGTTCAATATGATCAAGGACCATGACTTGCCTTGGAATAAATCTTGGGATTGATCTTGATCTTGGCGAACTCCTCTTTGCTCAAAATTCACTGAAGAATCAGCGTACTGCTAAATAAACAAAGCAAATGAAATAAATAAATAAATAATGAAAAGAAACAAATTCAAAAAATTAAATAAAAATCTCAGATAAATAGATCTTGAATTTAGATGAATTTAGAAATTTTAATGGGCTCAATCGGAGTTCGGATGAAGAAGATATGGGTTTTGGAAGATCAAAACCCTAAGAAATACCCAAAAATGAATTACTGGATTTTTCCGAATTATTTCTCTATTGAGAAATCCGGTTTATGACGTCAGTTGATGTCAGCGAAGGGATTTCAGCCAAAAAGAAAAAGGAAATTAGAAATTCTCCTGACATGTGGGACCCACGGGTTAGGGACTCGGCTCACATGGACTAGGTTCACTGAGACTTGGGATCGGGATTTCGATCTAGTTTACACGCGGTTGCTGAGGTGGCTACCACGCAAGGGACACATGGGCAAAGGAGCTGACACAGAGACACACGTGGATGACACATCATCTGATAATGTTAGCAACGGCGAGCGTTTTGGTCTTCAACGACAACGGCGAACCGAGGCACGATGGTGATAGTGAGTGCACGCATTGGATAGCCCTCGCTATTGCACACCTAGCGGTACCTGACTTGGCAAGGGAGGATCACGACGATGGCCGGAATTGTCATCGGAGCGGAGGATGAAACTCGGTTTTGTCGGGGATGATTACCAGAGATGCTTCGGGCCAAAGGAGGGGTTCACGAGGTTGATCTTGCGACAAGAAAGCTAGTGGCGTAGTACATGGAGGCGGATCACGACTGGCGGTAGTGAAATTGAGTTTTTTGGCTTGCGGCACTGAGACCCTAAAAGCTCAATCGCGCCGGCTCTAGGGTTATTAGGATGCAAAGGAGTGGGGATTCGAGATGAGGTCCAGGTGATCCCTAGGGGGCTATTTATACCGCAAGATCGAGTCCATATAAGGAAGCCCTAATTTGTGTTGTTTTCGGACTCAGACAAATCCAGAGATTAAAAGGGATTCGAGATATGATTTTAACCGAAATAGGTGCAGGGAAGGTAGAGATTGAGTTTGATACAATTTCCCAGGATATAGTTGGAGATTTGATTTTGTCAGCTAGAACTCGAGCTCGAGCCATGGCGGCTGAAGGTGATGCTCGCGTGAAGAAGATGACCAGAGGAAGACGAAGGGGTGGGGCCCACGCTAGCTTGTGAGACAAAGGGAACAAGCCTTGTTGGTGGGCCAACTTCGAGAAGCGGTAGAAACTAAGTGGGTTGAAGGAATAGGAATGGGCTTGGCCGGAGATTCGGCCCAGAAACAAATATGAGATTTAAATTAGTTTTTCTTTTTAGAAAAATAGCAGAAAATACAAATAGCCCATAGAAAATAACAAATGGACTCAGAAAAATTCTAGAAAAATCTAGAAAATACATCCAAGCACATAGAATCCGAATAAAATAATTTTGACATTAATTGATGTTGACATTAATCATATTAAATTATTTTTCTTTTAAAAGTCCATATTAAGCGTTATTATAATTCAAATAAAACTTGATGAATTTTTTCCATAGAGCTAAGCTATTCAAAAAGGATTTTAAACTTATAAAATTGGGATGTTACAAATCTACCCCTTAAAGGAATCTCATCCACGAGATTTGGGGTGACTAAAGGATAGGTTCAAACCTTGCTCACTCTTCAAAAGATTTCTCTTCTGAGTGAAACAAACCTACAATGGCGAAGATATAACTTAAAGTCTTACCAGAATCGATGTTCTAAACTGGTTGCACTTCTTCTGTAGTGACGTGATTCAGCCTTCCTCTTGCTGCAGTTGATGGAGTCTTGGTAGCTTGATTTGGAGTCTGAGGCATTCCTCTTCCTGTTCCTGGCAAAGAAGTCCTGGCTGGTGTAGCTCCCAAATTGAAAGGAATTGGTGTCAGCCCTTGCTTCTGCGGACACTTGTTGGAATAATGACCTGTCTCATGGCAGTTGAAACAAGTAACTCCTTTAGCTGGATTGTTGGCTCTCTGAGGCTGAGGATTGTTGCTATTATTGGCATTGGAAATTCCTGAGTTTCCTGCATGAGATACTGGTGCAGGGGTTCTGTAACATCCCTATTTTCTAGGCTTTTTGAAAATTTTCAAAACTTTAAAAATTAACCATTTGGTTTTATTAATTCGCCAAAGCTTAACTTGTAATTTAGAATTTTCAAAGCTGTTTAATTTGTATTAATTAAATCTTCAACTAATTAAGGTTGGTTTAGTTGAGTTTTGTTGGGTTTTAAGTTGGTTTTTCCTTTTGCCTTATGTTAAAAATAATTAATTGCAAAATTAAAAGCAATAGTTAAGCTAAAAATATTTTTATTAAGTTCTAAATAATTCAAGGGATTTACGTGAATTTTCCTAGAATTTTTGAATGACTTTAGCTATTTTCTAAAATGCTTTTTGCTTTTACGGTATTTTCTAAAATCGAAAAACCTTAGAAATCCCCTAAGCCTCTTGGGCCGATTTTCTCTGGCCGTTCTGTTCCCCCCTCATGGACTGCCGTTGGCCCGCCTCATACTGTGTTGCCTCCTCCCATCCATGACCGTCAGATTTGGATCGGGCGGCTGCGTTCCTCACGCCTCTCTGCCGCCTCTCTCTCATTGCCCAATGGTATCCCATTGTCGACCACCCATGGCCAGTGTCGTCACCTACCTCCGCCTCCGCCATGCCGTGCTCCCTCACCGCGATTTTCGCCTGCCATGCTCCCTCGCAGGACCTAGCCTCTATCTTGTCCCACTTTCGGTCCGCCTCTGCTTGTCCCGCCTCCGTCGTGCGGTCGCCTGCCTTTTCCTTCTCTCATGGCCAAGCGGACCCCGCGCTAGCCATTAAGGCCGTCGCGACACGTCTCCTCCTCCTCCTCCTCCGGGCCTCCCAGAGCCCTATTTAAGTGAGCACCATGGAGCTCGCCTCTCCTCTCTCTTTCCCTCTCCTCCCTTCTCTTCCCGCTTGCTTTTGGCATGATTTGAGTTTTAGCTCTTCGCTTCGAGTTTCGCTCCATGCGCCCACCATCGCCGTCAAGTCTCCTCCGTGGCGTCAACCCCCGCCACAAACGCCATGGCCGTAGCGCACCGGTCGCACTCAGAACTTCTAGCCACGAGTCATGCCGCCTCGTTCAACCGCGCCCGCCACTCTTAAATCCTCATTGCAAGCCACCGCTTCGTGCGCGTCGCCAAATCCGTGAGCCTCGGCCATGCGTGACTTCCTCCGACCATGGTAGCCTCAAGCAGGACGTATCTCGTGGCTCGGCCGGCGTGAGCCATTGGTAAGCGCCCACGCTTCGGTCTTGGGAGGTAGCCGCCTGCCAAGTGGCGCCTGCAAGTGGCGCCACTGTCGGCCCTCCGCTGATGTGTCAACCCGATTAGCAACAGCGTGGCATTTCTCTGATTTTCCTATTGGAAAATAATTCCAAAAATTGGAAAATCCCTAAATTCATCATTTTATGTGTTTTTCCAACTTCCTTTAGCCATAACTTCTTCATTGAACTTGATTGAGTGATTCAAATTATAAATTCCTATAAATTCTTTGTCTTGCTGTTAATATTTATTTGGTATTTATTTGAATTTTATTTGAGTTGTTTTATTTATTTAGCTTTGTTTGCGAGTATAGATTCCGTGTTTGAGCGATTTAGCGAACTGACGGCATCAAAAGCACCTCTACTCTTCAACGAAGGCAAGTCGTAGACCTTTGATCATATTGAACCCATCTTTATAAAAGTATATTGTTTGATATAAACATGCATGGCTAATTTTATAATAAATGGTTTCGGGATTAGTTAATTACCTAATTGCCATTATGCCTCCTTGATAAATTGTGAACGACATGTATCCTTGAATGACATAAATCCTTGAACACCTTAGGATGGTTAATTCTTAGTTGGACATTATTGATAATACCAACATGGGTATCGTGTTATGCTTAGCCAATGCTTTAGTTATCGATAGACTCACGATCACATACTCAAGGAATGAATGAATTTGACTAAAGGAAATTATGGAGCCGTGGCGGAGCCACGATAAAGATGTTGTGCCATGACTAGGGTGGTCATTTGGCGGGTTGAGCGAAATTGATTTATGCTCGGACGAGTGGATGGTGGAAAAGGTGGGTCTTGTCGCACACTTGGAATGTGGAAACATCTCGTCGAGCAACCAACTAAGGACTTAACCTTGAACCATTGATCTGGGCCTTAGCAGCATAAAACCACATATCTAGGCTGGGATAGACACTGGTGACTAATTAGCAAAGTTTTGATTCGGTTCATGTTAAGGGTTGATAAGTGGCGCAAGAGGGGGCCCAGAATGGCGAAACCTTAGCGGGCGGATCCGAGTTAAAATGGAGCTTTGTAAAAACCTTGTCACGTACTCTAGGCCTTACCTAAGGTAGTGGCGGTGGCATAGATATATGCCAAACAAACTAGAGAATTAGTGTCTTGTGGGTCAAGTTTGTACAACCTCTGCAGAGTGTAAAACTATTGAATAGCCGTGTCCCCGGTTATAGACATGCTGGTGATTTCACGCAAGGTAGATCTTTTATCTAAAATGTTGGAATGGGTTGGTCGAATCTTGTATCTCGTTGATGGTTGGGAAGTGAACAGGGTGTTCACTAGTTGTTTCAAAGAAAATTGATTACTTATGTATTAATCTTTTAAATTGTGCTTTGAAATCTACTTATTGTATTTAATGTCAAATATTGCTTTCTGCAAAATAGCCATAAAGCTATCCTTGTCAAACCTTGCATGAATATTACTTGCATACATTTCTCTGACTTCTTGAGTACATTCAAAGTACTCACGGCTTTACGCCCTCTGTTTAAATCGGCGAGAGGAGGGTGAATCGATGAATTGAGAGTTTTATGAAGAAGACTTCTTTGAAGACTATCACGAATTAGGTTCGTCCTCCACTCGATTGGGTGGGCATATTGGGTGACATCCACGAGATGTCTTGTTTCATTTGCAAGTTGCTCTTTTGTTGTTAGCCACAATGGCAAGCGTTGTAAGACTTGACTATAAGGTCTCTTTTGTAATAATATTAATTTGTGCCTTCATCTTTCGTTTGGTTGTGTGGTTTTGGTTACACCAATGTTGCAACCTGTGAGCTAATTCTTGATCATGGGACTAGTTGAGGAATACATAGAAGGTCCTGAGGTTGCATAACCGGGGGCCCCGATAGGTTCTGAATCCGCAGATGAATTATTAGGATAAAAAGGTTGTTGAGCATTAGTTCTGGCTCTCTGTAGATGATTCTGTTGAACTCCATGTTGTATCATCTTCCTCTTGCGAGATTCATCTAACTCACGACAAGAATCTTCTATAACTATAGTTTTATCCACTATATGCTGAAAATCCATATAACTATTTTTAGCAACTTGCACTTTCAAACCGGGATTAAGTCCACGCTTGAATTGCTTCTGTCGTGCATTATCTGCAGCAACATCTTCTGGAGCATAGCGAGAAAGTTGAGTGAACTTGTTGAGATACTCACTCAAAGACATGTTTCCTTGTTGTAGATCACGAAATTCATTCTTCTTATTTTCCACAATACCATCCGAACATGCGCTGACGAAAAGCGTTGAGAATTCCTCCCAAGTAATAGCTTGTAAATTCTCATGAGTTGCGATGTAGTTCCCCACCATTCTCTACTTGTACCTTCCTGGCGATGTGAAGCGTAAAGAACTTCCTCACAATCATTGCATTGGGCAATGGTGAGCTTTTCTCAACGGAAAAGCCAATCTTCCACGCCCAAAGGTTCTCGTTTAATTAGAAAACGTGGTAGGACGAGTCCTCATATATTCTGATAACTTGGAATGATGATGAGCTGGTGGCGGAACAGATGCTGCTTGATTATTCTGGTTATTCTTATTCAACAAGTTGACTATCGCCGCAGCGGTCTGATTCTGTTGAGTCATCGTATGTTCATATTCTGCATCATTGCACTCATGAATTGAGTCTGAGCTGCTAAAAGTTATGCCATGCTTGGATCAGTGGCTCCGAGGGCTGGTGACTGGCCGCTAGCATTGACATTAGTATTGGCATCATCTGACTGAGTACGGCTCAATGTGTTACGAGTATCAACCATCTGCGATGATTCTCCACCGGTTTTAGTAGGTAAGATAGAAAAGCAATGTAGATGAGAGGGAATAGTACAATAGATAAGATAGAACAAAATAGAAACAACTTAATTAGGAAAAATTAAATTATACCCAAGGACAAAGAAGGCATAGCTGGAATGCTATGAAAGAACAACTAAACTCTTCAAATTAAATCCTTAGTGTGACTGCAACATAATGCTGGACAGCAAAACTGCAACTCTGACTTACACACAACCCAAATAAAGACCTATTGCAACAACGATCTAAAAACGCTACTAAAGACTCTAATAGGACGGCTCCCACTCTGGACTAGAGAACGAAGACTCTTCAACTTCTGGTTTTGAATCACTGTAGAACACCCACGAGTTGCGAACTACTGGCGGAGACTATGGATGAACAGCTGGAACGAAGCGATGAAGATACTCTTGACGATTGACGGTGATTCAACGCCTTTCTTCTAGACTAGGTGGAGTAGGTGACGGCAATGGAACTGAGGATTCTTCCAACTCTTCTTCCAGTTCAGGAACAGCTGGTACTGACGCTACTTGCATCACATACTTCTGAATCAACTTAGACAAATTGATCTGGTGCAATCTGCAAATCCTTCGAACAACTTTTTGGGCAACTTTGACTACTGACATGTCTTCAAGCTCATTGTAGCACTTCATACTATGATGATGGATGTGTCCTCCAATCCTCACGATGAAATATACTCTTATCTCGAATCCAATTCTGTGCCCTTTCACTTTCCTTTCCTTAGTAAAGTAAGTTGCACCTCTGCTTGTTCCCAAACTCTGCAATAAGCACTGAAGAACTCCAGGCCAATCTCCTCTTTGACCACAATACACTTGAACCATCTAAAGAAATTAACAGGACAAAGACAGGTCAAATTAAGATTACAAATCAAAGTTCGTAAAAGACAATAGACAAGACTCATAGCACAAGATGAGAATGAATATAATAGAATGGACTGAGATGAGAAAAGAGACAAAATAGATGAGAAAAGAATAACCACTTAAATCAAATTAAGTTGATTTGATTTCGAAAATAAGTTTTGAAGCTTTTAGCTAAAACAACCATGCTAACTAAGGTTGTATTCTACAGTCGATATGACTCTGATACCACCTCTATCGGGACCAAAAAATACGATTCAGGAATCCTCTATGTATTCTAAACTAGTCCCAGATCAGTCGCTAGCTCACACAGGAAACGGTGATGTAATATCATCCATTTATTCGATTTAACTAAAAAGAACTCAAAATAACAAATAGTAATCATAACTGGATCTTATGGTCAACATTTACTTAATTTGCCACATAGGGCTAAAGAAACAAATAAACTCTTGCAGCGAAATGAGAAAACTTGGAAAGGACAATCAACATGCCCACAGGCAATCGAGTGGAGAACGCATCCTAATCCGCAAAGGCTTCATGGTACTCTTAGGCGAAAAATTCCTGAGCAGCTTGATATTCTTCAACTGAGCAACAATGACATAAAACCGTGAGTACATAAAGCACACAGCAAGTCATGGGGAAATGTATCCAAATAGTATTCATGCAGGGCTTGAGCAACGGTTAGCTATATGGTTCTTTTGCATAAAGCAACATTGATGATAAATACAATAAATAAATTTGTAATGGGTAATTGAAAAGAATAATAAGTAAATAAACAATTACTTTGAAACAACTAGTGAACTCTCCATTCACTTCCCAAGACAAACCACCAAGTGAATTACCCATTCACCGAACGAACATTATATTCATCAAGTGAACTTCCCATTCACACTCTGACACATTTTATAAAGAAATTCTACTTCTCGTGTAAATTCCCTGAGCACGTCCATAACCGTGGACAAGGCTATTGGAATAGTTTTGAACACTCTGCAGAGGTTGTATAGCCTTTCTCACAAGAGATAATTAATTTATAATGTCCGCTCACACACTTCCGTAGGTGTGCGACTAAAAGATTATCACAAGGCCTTTACAAAGCTCCTTCTTAACCCGATTACGCCCACTAAGATTTCAATATTGAATGTCTTACCGACCAAATAGGGCCCCCCCCTCTTGCGCCATCGTGAGTATACGTCTATCCCGCAACTCACGCTTCTGAGACAGAACCGAAATTAAGACATTTCTAATTAGTTAGCCAGTCCGCCCATACAGTGATATGTGGTTGTACGATTAATGCCCGCCTCAATGGCGCACAAGATTAAGTCCTTGACAAGTAACTCAAAGTAGTCTACATCGCAATCCCACAATGTGTGAAATCCACACCTCACTGCATAAACCGCTACCGAGAGAAAAATCATTTTGTTTAACCAAGACAAATGACATACCATGTCGTGGTACATAAATTTTAACAACATTGGCTAACCACCATGATTCCATATTTCATCAAGTCAAGATTAATCGTTATGATACATGTGATAATGAACCCATCGTAACTTAAGTTTGAACTAAGTATCTGTGACAATACCTATGTTGGTGATACAAATATGTCCAACTAAAATTATCTATGCTATGGTGATAAAGAATTCATGGCATTCAAATAATCAATGAAGGCATAATGACAATAGGTGATAACTAATCCCAAAACAATTTGTATAAAGATAACATGCAATTGTATAAAATAATATACTTTTAAAATCATAGTTTCAATATGATCAAAGGACTAGGACTTTCCTTAGAATAAATCTTGGGATTAATCTTGATCTTGGTGAACTCCTCCTTGCTCAAAATTCCCTAAAGAATCAACGTCTACTCGCAAACAAAGCAAATAAAATAAATAAATGAATGACAGAGAGAAACAAATCCAAAAAATTAAATAAAAATCTCAGATAAATAGATCTTAAAATTAGAAATTTTAATAGGCTCAATCGGAGTTCGGATGAAGAATATATGGGTTCTGGAAGATCAAAACCCTAAGAAATACCAAAAAATTAGAATTATTGGATTTTTCCAAATTATTTCTCTACTAAGAAATCCGGATGATGATGTCAAGCAACGCAGCTGCTTTTGGTCATCGGCGATAATGGCGAACCGAGGCACGGTGGCGAATTCTACCCGACTTGGCACGAGAGGATCACGGCGATGGCGAATTATCATCGAGCTTTAGGACAAACTCAGTTTGTCGAGGATGATTACTAGAGATGCTTCAAGCTAAATGAAGGGTGCACGAGGTTGATCTTGCGATGAGAAAGCTAGTGGCGCGAAGACACGGAGGCGGAGCATGATTGGTGGCGAAATTGAGTTTTTGGCTTATGCGGCTCAAACCCTAAAAGCTCAATCACACCGAATCTAGGGTTGTTGGGACACAAAGGGTGGGGATTCAAGATGAGGAGGTCCAAGCGATCCCTAGGGGCTATTTATACCGCAAGATCGAGTCCTGGATAAGGATGCCCTAATTTGAGTTATTTTCGAGTTGGTCAAATCCAGATTAAAAGTGATTCAAGATATGATTTTAACCAAAACAGTCTTGGGAAGGTAGAGATTGAGTTTGATACGATTTCCCGTGATAAATTGGTTGAGATTTGATCTTGCTTGGTATGAACTCAAGCTCAAGCCATGGCGGTGGAAGCGATGCTTTCGCGTGAAAAAGATGGCAGATGAAGACAAAGCGGTGGGGGCCTGCACGGATGGACAAAGAGGCAGGCAAAGGCTTGCTTATGAGTGAAATGGGTTGAGAACCGGGCTAGGTTGAAGGAACAGGAATGGGCTTGGCTAAAGATTCGCCCAAAACAAATATGAGATTTAAATTAGTTTTTTTTTTAGAAAATAGTAGAAAAATACAAATAGCCCATAGAAAATAGCAAATGGACTCGAAAAATTATAGAAAAATCTAGAAAATACATCCAAGCACATAAAATCGAAATAAAATAATTTTGACATTAATTGATGTTGACATTAATCATATTAAATTGTTTTTCTTTTAAAAGTCCATATTAAGCTTTATTATAATTCCAATAAAACTTTGATGAATTATTCCACGTGAGCTAAGCTACTCAAAAAGGATTTTTAAACTTCTGAAAATTGGGATGTTACATAGGGTGGGTGGCGATCGCGTCGAATTGAACTTGAATTGTGATGTAGGAATTATTTCTTCTGTCTTAGCCTTGTGCCTTGGAAGTTTTAAGCTTCACATGTGCACCTGTGCTTGGGGTGTGTTTGGTTCCCTGCATATCCCTAGTCTGGCATGTACGAGTCTTCTAGGCTAAACCTAGCCAGGCTGAGTGGATGCAATTTGGGTTGTTTGGTTGCCTGTTTCTGTTGAGCCAGGTTGTGCTAAGATGTTTGGTTTGCTATATCAGGAGAGTGGATGCTTGACTCGATGCAATGTTGGGTTATTTGATTGCCTTCATGTGGCAGTGTGTGCTCGCCTCTTCTGCTGGGTGGTAAGAATAACCCTTTAGTAGAATGTTTTAGTAGGATGAAAAATAGCTAAGGACATCATGCTTAAGCTAAATATCTCATCATCCCATAGTTGGGGTAAGATATGAAGATAAGATTAGGTTGTTATTGTTGAGCTTACAAATACAATGCAAGATAGGGTCATTTTTCGGATTGGTCACGTACGCCACTAACTTCCATTTCAATACGAGAATTTTCCTACCAAAGAAAATCAAAATTTGCAAACTTGAATTCCAAAAATTGTACACTTGAATTACAATGGAGTGAAATTCTCTCTGCTCGTTTACATAAAAAAATACATGATAAAAAACAACAAATTTACCAAGACAGACCCTGCAAGGTCAAATGAGTATTCCATGATGGTGGTGTCAAAATGTCCAATGCAGACAAGAAATTGATCTAATACAAACATCTAGAATTCAAACATCAGATACTAACATTGTTAGATACAAACATCTAGAATTCTAGAATTCATAGTAGTCAAGCTCCAGATATAAACATCAGATACAAACATTGTCAGATGAATTCTACATGCAATAGAGAAATCCAGAAGTTTAGATATCCAGAAATCCTCGCACTTGGGTAATGCCGGACCCAAGGAATGCCAAAGTTGACAAAGTAGTTCAGATATCCAGAAGTCTTTGCACTTGGGTAATGCCAGACCCAAGGAATGTCAAGTTCAGATATCGAGAAGCCTTCGAACTTCGCTCAAGGAATGTAGACCCAAGGAATGCCAAGGTTGACAAGCATCTCAATTAAATAGGCTAATTGTTTCAAAAGGTAGAACTTCAAAACATACAAAATCAACAAAATGCTCGCTTTTGGTTGTTTGTTTATTGTTCTCAAATGTCGGGCTACTCAAGATGAGATCTTGGCATCCTCGTCACTTGGTCAAAATTTGATCACAAATTAAATATGACAATTACTCTAAAATAAACTAGGCCTTGAGCTTCCAAATAAAATCTTCGAATCGCAAGACATTGAATCTGAATGCATTACGATGAACTGAAAGACCAAACTAAATCGCACTAAACTAAAGAACCGAGATACAACCAAACAAAGATTGCAAAAATGCATGCACTGATCACGAGCCAAAGCTTATGCAGGAACCAAACACACCCTAGAAAACAACAAGTAATCTACAAGCTCAACACCAATTTATATCCAATTGTCGATTCAATCTCAATTTGACATCACTTCTTCATCGAGCATGTACCGAGCCCACAAACAATACAATTCTTCAACAATGTCAGCAAATAGCATAAATAGAAGAAATGTCAGCAAATAGTAGAAATGTCTGCAAAGCAATACAATTCTCCAGCAAATAAAAGTGTTCATATAACAGTAGATAGCAGAAATGTGATCTCAATGGATCTCCTAAATATTGGCTGCAAAGCCCTAAAGCTATGGTTGTAGCCAACAACAAGGAGAAATATGACCACTTGTTCCTCAACATAGGTATTAATGTTTGTCTCACGAGTTCTCTTGCACAAAACAAATTACGAGATGGAAAAAGGAGGCCCTCCTCATCCTAAGTCGCTCCAAACAATGTGCGCCATCTAAATTGTAGATCCATTGTAGGTTCGATTGCGAGCTATCACTACTACGTAAATGCTAATATCGACGCCGATCACGAGCGGTTCATCGAAACCGCTCAGATAAACACAATCTCGCATTTGTTTTTGTTACCCACCGCCTGTGTTATTCTCGCGCTAAAAACCGCTCAGTGAAGATGTCATATCACGACGGTTCATGTTTGAACCGTTTTGATACTTCATGACGGTTCCAAATATGAACCGTCTGTGATATTACCCAATATCACGACGGTTTTTTAGAACCGTCAGGATACTTCACGCACGGTTCCAAACATGAACCGTCGTGATATTGCCCAATATCACGACGGTTTTAGTTAAAACCGTCGTGATAATTAACTCATCACAGACGATATATATAGCTCGCCTCCCGGCCAAAACAGATATAGTCTTCTTGATCTCCATATCTCTGGCGCCACGATAGGTCCATCGCCGCCTGCGTGCGGCTTGAGTACATCGCCTCACCTCACCGAGCCGCTGGTCCATTTCACCAGTATATTGTCGCCGAGGAGCTTGCCGCCGCCGCCTCATTCACCGACGACGACCCACCAGCGCCTTTGACCTTCCCCGACTTTCATTGACACCTTCCTTGTGATCGAGGTGAGATATCAAGCATAAGCATCCTTTAATTTGAGTAGTTTCAGCGCTTACGCCTAAATCGCTAGTTTCAGCGCCCATGTGGGACATCACCGTCGGTTCGCCTCAGCGAGACCTTAGGCCGAGAGCCACGACTATATAGCAATGCGATGTCACCCCTAAGCCCGCTTTGAGCTTCAAATTAATCCTACTGCTTTTTAATCATTTAGTTAATAAACTAACGAGTCTATGACATGTGGATCGCCATAGATTTTATAAATAAAATCATGAAATAAAAAATGAGTCACTAACAAGTAGGGCCCACATGTAAGTTAATAAAATCCAAAAAATGTAAAAATGAAAAATCGTAATTAAGCCTCGTAAAATACTACGCTTTGAAAGTCATCACCCTTTATTTATTTTCGTGGTTTTCAATACGAACCGTGTGATGGACCGGTTGGATGTACACCGAGAACCGTGTGAGTGAAGAGTACATTAATGGCGGTTCGCTTACAAGAGCCGCCGAGGAGGATATGTTGAATAAGGGCGGAATATATGTATCGTCCATGCATTGATCGCGAGAATCAAGATGTTTAACAACCGAGCGCAGATCGAAGCACACTTGATTCAAGGGGTTTCAAAAAGGGTTATACATGTTGGACCAATACGGTGAAGAGCATATTATACAGAAGTCAACGATATGCATATTATACAGAAGTCAACGATATGTCGAATGATGTCGATTGTGGTTCCGATTCGGATAGGCCGCACGATGACAATCTAGATCGATGCTTCGATGATGCGTAAGGAACCTGTGATGAGAGGGAGTATGTTCAATTCCGGGGCATGATGGAGGACTCGGAGAAACCTTTGTTCCTGCCGCAAGTCGGAATACACAAGGTTGTCATCCGTGCTTAAACCGCTGAAATTGAAGGCAAGCAACGGTTGGTCGGACAAGAGTTTCACTGAGTCTGTTAGGTCTCTTAGCGACATGCTTAGGGAAATGAGTTGCCCAAAACCACCTACAAAGCCAAAAGGTTCTTTGTCCATTGGGAATGGAAGTAGAAAGAATACATGCATGTCCGAACGATCAGATCCTCTCTGAACGAGTATACAAACATGCATGTATGTCCGTGTGCAACGATCCCGATACAAGCGTAAGAAGCAATCGATGATGACGAGGGAATCGAGGTGAAGAAAGGACCTCCCGCTAAGGTGGCGTGGTATCTTCCTGTAATTCCCCATTTGAAGTGGTTTTTATAACCCAAAGAATGCAAATCTCAGATTGGCACTCAGAGGAGCGTAAGAATGACGGAAAGTTAAGACACCTGTTGATTCCGCCCGAAAGGAGAAACATCGATAGGAGGTTTGCAGACTTGGTGTGAACCGAGGAATATAAGGTTTGGATTGAGTATGATGGAATGAATCCTTTCGGTAACATGAGTAGCCGACATAGCACTTGGCCCGTGGCGCCTCAGATCTACAACCTTCCTCCTTGGTTGTGTATGAAGCGGAAGTATATTTTGTTGTCGATACTTATCCAAGGGTCAAGCAACACGGGAATGATATTGATGTGTACCTAGCACCATTGATGGAAGATCTAAAATACCGTGGATTGAAGGGTGCAGGTATGGGATGCGATAAACGAGAGAACTTCACTTTACGCTCCTTGTTGTTACGCACCATAAATGATTATCCCCCCTTGCTAATCTGTCGGCCGAGTACAAAATGGGCCAAAGCCCAGACTCACCGCTAGATGATACCGAGAGTGTGTGGCTGAATCACTCGCGCAAACCGTGTACATGCGTCATCGTGAGGTTCCTTCGAGGGCTCACCCATACCGCAGATGAAGAAACAATTCGACGGAGAGAAGGAGGGCAGTTCGGCTCCAAGGCATTTAAGCGAAAAGAGGTCTATGATATGGTTAAGGATTTAGATGTTGTGCTTGGAAAGGGATGTAAATCGAGGACAAGTAAGAAGAACATGTGGAAGAAGAGATCAATATTTTGGGACTTACCTTATTGGGAGCACCTAGAAGTTCGCCAACGTTGCATCGACGCGTCATGCATGTAGAGAAGAATGTATGTGAGCGACTTGATTGGTCTCTTCAACATTCGTGACAAAACAAAGGATGGTGTCAACGCACGGCTTGACTTGGTTGATATGGACATCGGACCGAGTTAGCACCAACAAGGACCGATAAAGGACGAACGTATCTTCCCCGCTTGTTACACTCTGTCCAAGGCCGAGAGAACCGAATGCGGTGCTTGCATGGCATGAAAGTTCCGTCGGTTACATTCGCCAACATGAAGAAACTTGTTTCGATAAAAGATTTGAAGTTAATTGGCATGAAGTCTCATGATTGTCATGTGTTGATGACACAAATGCTCCTGCTGTAATTAGAAGTATTTTGCCGATCAAGGTCAGAGACAATCATGAGGTCGTGTTATTTTTTAACACAATTGCTCGTAAGGTCATCGATCTCGAAGGACTAGATGCTCTGCGGGGCGAGGTGGTGACGACACTATGTGATCTTGAGATGTATTTCCCTCCGTCGTTTTTCGATATCATGGTCCATCTCATTGTTCATATTGTGAGGGAGATAAAGATGTGCGGGCCCGTGTTCCTCGTAGCATGTACCCGTTCGAGAGGTTCATGGGAATTCTCAAGTCATATGTACGAATCGATCTCGGCGAGAGGCAAGATCGTCGAAGGTTATGCAATCAAGAGGTCATTGAGTTCTACCGATTACATGGCTCGAGTCGAACCGATAGGTGTGCCTCGATCTCGCCATGAGGGGAGGCTCGAGGGTATCGGGACCATCGGAGGAAAGCAATCACTCCAAATATGGATGCGTATGCTCAAGCCCATTTCACGGTCTTGCAACACATGACCGAAGTGTCTCAGATATCGACCAAAGACAAGGACGTGCTTGACGCAATGTAATCCGCCGGCGGATGTTTGGATCACGAGACAACACAATGCAGCGGTTCAACCAATGGTTGAAGGAGCGACTTGCTAGAGCTCGTCAAGTGATATGTCGACATGGTTGGCAAAAGGGCCAACATTTACAGCTTGTAACATGGCGAGGATACTACATAAATGGGTACACATTCTATCGTGAGGCTCGGGATATAAAAAGCACTAACGAACAGCGGTGTCCGTGATAGATGCATTCAAGACCGATGGGCTGAGGAGCTCCTACTATGGGCAAATAGAGGAGATATGGGAGCTCGACTACGTGCTTTTCAAGATCCCCCTATTTCGGTGCCGTTGGGTCCATCTCCCACAGGTGAAGGTCGACAAGTACGGCGTCACTACCGTGGACCTCGAACGTGTCGGATACAAAGACGAACCATTCGATCAAGGCTAACCAAGTTGTTCAAGTCTTCTATGTTACCGAATTCAAGCAAATAAGAAGCGCCACTTAGTTCTTCATGGAAAAAGGAGGATTGTCGGAGTTGAGAATGTAGTGGACGAGGAAGAATACAATCAATTTGACGAGTTGCCTCCTTTCGAAAGCGGCATAAGGGTCGAGGAAGAAGAACATGACTTAAACTAGCTACATACGCGTCGATCATCATGAAGGGCTAATTTTTAAAGATTAATTGAACAATGTGTGTATATGTATATACATTCTGATGAATGGTTAATTTTAGTTCATTTGAGTTAATTAATTGATTTGTACTGTGAAATGGATGTGATTGTTTCTCAAATGAATGTGAATTGGATGTATATACATGTACTTGTTGTCTTTTCTGCTTGTTTCAGAGGGCATGGCTAGCATTTCCTGAGGCTAGCCAATAAACAGATCGATCTAGATATTAACCAATACAAAATAATATCACAGACGGTTTGAACTACAGACCGTCTCACATGTATATCACGAGCACGGTTTTTATCAAAACCGCTCATGCTATATATATCACGAGCGGTTCTAAGTTAGAACCGTCGTGATATATCATATCACGAGCGGTTGTTTATTAAAACCGTCTGTGATTCATCACATATCACAGACGGTTGTTTATTAAAACCGCTCGTGATATATCGCATATCACGCAGCGGTTCTAAGTTAGAACCGCTGCGCGATAAATAATATATCAGACGGTTCTAATTTAGAACCGTCGTGATGTCCATCCCTATTTACATTCGGACTCTAGCTAGGGTTTGCCGCTACCGCCACTCTCAAACGATTAAGTTTCTCAACTCCTCTCGCCTCCCTCCTCCGAGCCCGTGCCACTGTCCTCGACGCCTCGAGCCTCCTCGAGCAGGCGCTTCTCCTCCCGATCCGTCGACGCCGCCTCCTCCTCCAGCCGTGGCGCCCTCCCGAGCCCGGCTTGAGCCTCCTCCTCTGACCGCGCCTCCCCCGAGCCCATCGCGCCTCTGCCCAAAGCCCCGCCGCCTCCTCCTCCCAGAGCTCGGCAACGCCTCGACAGCCACCGCCCTGATCGCTCTCGCTCCTGCTCGTCCAGTCTTGTCGGCGCCTAAAGGTAACCAATGCCGGGATTCTGATCGACCCCCACGCCCCTTTCCTAACTATTTTTATCAATAATCTGTCATGGTCCTTCATGATAATTGTACATGTTTTAGGAATTTGTATTTGTTCTAGTCGGGTTATTCATATGGT
This sequence comes from Phyllostachys edulis, assembly GCA_036346405.1. Taxonomy (NCBI): domain Eukaryota; kingdom Viridiplantae; phylum Streptophyta; class Magnoliopsida; order Poales; family Poaceae; genus Phyllostachys; species Phyllostachys edulis. The sequence goes on along the minus strand of JAYEVD010000621.1, from coordinate 122,357 downwards.
ATTTGTTTTGATATCGCTCTCGGAATACATTGCAATGATAATTCTATTTCTTGTGAAGATGTCTTCCACTCATTACGAGTCATCGCCGCCTCATGTGTCTCGATGATGCACCATCCTCTCGAACAATATCCAACCGCCAGAAGAAGAGAATATCGAAAAGGCCCACGGGCTGATTTACCATCACGAGGTCGATCGATGCTGGGACCCCTATCAATCCTCGCCGAAAATACCGTCGCATTCCGGAGAATGGTCGGAATAGTTGCACGGAACGAGTCAAGATCACCTATGATTCGTAGAAGGTGGTGCTCGGACCACTCAAAAGCTCAGGTCTTTGGCGGAAGTGTACTTTCCAAACCTCAAGACTAGGAAGTGTCCCAACGCTTTGTAAGATATCGAACTACCTAGTTTGTAATTACTCCATAACTTCATAGGAAGTGAAATGACATGTCGGGCTATATTGCGAGATAACGTTGAGTGCACAATCTTCCCAAGGCTCATTCGAGCGGATAGGGAGAAGATATACTCTCTGCGGCCCTAGGAAACAAGTGAGCATCCCGATCGCACGAGAGGCGCCGGTGTTTTTGTTACATGGGAACAATGGTTCCAAGCGGACTCGGATCGCACTCGAGTAGGAAGAGAGCCAAAGCCGAGCACGATGCAAAGTTATGAGAGGATCTTCGTGCATCCTCGAGATGAGCTCATCGAAAATTCAATCAATCCTTTGAGGAAAGGATTCGTATGCGTTCGAGCAAAAGCGGATAGAGACCTTTGAGGAAAGGATTAAGGGATTGCAAATGCCAAGTCGGTTGGAAGCCCCTACCCCTACTATACCGCTTAGCCCCCCAAACATCCGAGTAGTCAAGCGTTCAACCCTAACCCTACCACAATAGGTGATGACAGATTTTCCGTTGATGACATCCGTAATAATTATTATCTCCGAATGCTCAATCCATTGATAGGCCCGTTGGAGTAGCTAATTTTGTATCGTTATATGCGTGGGTGGCTACGGCGCAAGCTCCAAGTGAGATATGTCTCTGTTGCCTAGATCTTTGCTTGGGGCTGTGTATCCATCCGATGTCGGAGCTTTGGTGCACGTGCAAATCTAGCGCGGGTTTCGCAAAAGTGAATGTGGATGGTGTTTGTGCCAATTTCGAGGCCGCCCCACTGAAAATTCCCCAAACGATGAGGTCATGACTCTAGGGCAAGCCGTTGGAACATTCATCCAAAGGCCCAAGGAGGACATCTGCTGGAGCTACCGCTCGGTGTCAACTTCACGGAATGTCTCCTGGCAGCATCAAGTCCACGGACTGATCGCACCGGTTACTGACTTGACATGGCAAGGGCCCGCATCACATGCATCTACACCTCGCTCCAATCGACTCTTGTGAAGTCGACCTATACAAAGCGAGGCACCAAGGGCAAGGGCAAATCGAAGATGATCGAGTCCTCTCCTAATATCCCTTCTTGCCGCTGGGTCGGAAATACAAGCCAGCGTAGCCGTTGCTCGAGAAGTTAGACGCCCTACCCTAGAATTTGGATTGCACGGAATTGCATGCATGGTACATGGAGCAGTCCCAACAAGCCGGTTGATCAACGATGCTCGGGTGTCACCGCAAGTTCAAGGAGCATCATTTTAACCACATGTATCAAGACGCAGCGTCTTCACGGTGACCTTCGACGACTTGTTCTCTCTTCAACCTCGGCGAGCTCGGCGTCTCAATCATACGATCTTTGGACCTCGTAAGTGTGTACAATCACGGTCAATGTTCGTGTAATATCGATAAATGTTATATATAACTCCTAGCTTTTGTATAATAGATACATGATCTGTGAAGCGAACGAAGGAAATCAGGTAGGTTTCCTCGACCCACACGTTGTCTCCGAAAGCAAAGCATCACGGCGAATGCAACATTAAATCGAGAATTACGTTATAGATTTTTCATGGCTCACGCAACAAGGAATTCATACTTTTGCCCTACAACCGTAAGTAAGTAGTGTTGCACTCTGGCTATACTTGTTGATTTGTACTTTATAAGCAACACGAACTTAGGTTTAATGACCATGCTTGACATACCGTGTAGGTTCCATTGGATTCTAATTGTAATTATACCAAAACGAAATCGTAATATACCTAGATTCCTACTGAGGGCCACTCACAACTTCACAGCTATCCGGAGTTTAATCATTAGGTAAACACATTTCCTCCATAGAAACTCTATTGTAGTCTTTCCTTCCTTTGCAATGGCTAAGGCTAACTTCTTGGAGTCACGTGAGGGTGTTCGACGTGTTACATGCTAGAGGATGGAATATCAAGGAAGGATCTTGGCACATGATCAAAAATTCCGGTACTTGCTAGCTAGTACACATTAATCCTATATAACACTTCGTAACAATGCCTCTCGAACTAACCAATTCTATTTTTGCGATGCCACCAAGAAATTACGCCGCATAGCGTCTGTGGATACTATGTTTGCCACAACATGCAACTACTCATCGGTTCGCGATCACCAATGATCCTCGGGTTTGTCAATCTTTCAACAATTATTTCATATATACTTACCAATTTATATAAGCCCTAATTTAACCTTCATATCGACGGAGTTGCGAACATCGCTGAAATCGTTGGAGCAGAGCGAGCTCATAAAAATTCGATCACACTTTGCGCCATTCCCGAGCAGACGTGTCATAAATCCAAATGGGAGTTTCCACGAGGTAGCAGATTGAACTTGATTGAGATAGATTGAACATAATGCTACATGTGTGTAAATTAATGTACATTAATGGTTAAATTTAGTTAATTGATTTGTGAATTGGATGTGTGCTTGTTTCTGAAATGAATGCAATTTTGATGTGCTTCTGAAATGAATGAGAATTGGATGTGCTTGTTTCAGAGGGCATGGCTAGCATTTTCGAGGCTAGCCAATAAGCGTAAATAGATTTAGCAATGCAAAGACTACCACAGGCAGTGCAGATGAAACCGCTGTGATAGTCGATCATTCACCTGCACGATGCGTATATGAAACCGTCTATGATAGTTGACTATCGCGCAGCGGTTTCATATACTACGTCTGTAATAGTCGATCATCACGCATTTCGGTTTCATCTACGCACCGTGCAGCGGTAGTCGACATATCACGACGGTTTTATCTACGCAACCGCCCGTGATAGTCGAATATCATAAACGATTTTATCTGACGCATGCAGTCAGGTAGTCGACTATCACGCACGGTTGCATCTACGCACCATCTGTGATAGTATGTATTACAGAGCGGTTCGAAAACCGTGCGTGATGACCATTAGCATTATCGACCCATAAACTCGACGGCTCACAGTAACCGCCTGTGATGGCGCGGAACCGTCTGTAAAGGCCTTTTCTGTAGTAGTGTATATCCCTTTCTACCATAGGACCATATGTAATCACAAGAGTGGATTGTCTAGCTCTATCTCTTCTAATTATGGCAAGCATGTAAGCATACAGGGAAGCAACTAGACCAGCACCCCTCACAATTAGGAGTTGTCGTTTACGTGCCAAGTCATCCATCTACGAACCAAATACATAACCAATATATCAGTATTCCATGATGGTGGTGTCACAATGTCGTTGCAATCACAATTGCATGTAGCAAGATTACATGCATGTATGCCACGGCTGCCACATCCTAAGGATGCTCCTCCAGTGGCATACCATCATCGACCAAGGATGCAATGCTCAGGAAAAGAAATTATTCTTCATATCAAGTATGCAGATTACCAAGAAGGACTAGAGTATTTCATGGAACTAAAACAAATGTCGATCATACAGATGACATAGCAAAAACAACAACCATGCCTCAGATCTGCAACTAACTGTTGGAAATGTGGACAACATTTTAATTCTAGATTTTATTATGAGGCAAAGAGAACAAATAACTAGAATTGCATAAAGTGATATCAAAAGGTGCAACTCAATGCACTTCTAACCATATTCAACAATCGATTATAGCGAATAATCTGGTTGTAATACTCAAAAATATGGGCGTCATTTACCAACTCACGATAGGGCTTCGATGAAGAACAGATTGTAATATCCTGTTTAAATATAAAACAAATAAGTGACTAGTACTAAAATTAAATATAATTAGAAATGGAAAATTCAGAATTTTGGAGGAGTTTTAGAACTCGGGCCTTTGGTCCATAGCTCTTTGGGCCCATGGGGGGGGAACCAAACTCGTTTTGTTCCATTGCAATGCTATACACTTTTGGTTGGTTTACTTAGTATATTGTTTTACGGCTGCCAGGTGGTGGTGAACCCCGGCTAGATCTTTCCATCGTTGTCTTCCGTCTCACAGTTGAGGCAAGTACAATTGAATTGTATTGATTGTTGTTTGTTCCACTTGATTGATGAATATGCAATGGGTAATTCGGTATTACTTATTTCCTTCATAATTGATATACCATGATTCTTCGATAATATGTTTACGTTCAATATATTCATTCGTTCCTTCTTTCATGTTCACCAACGGGAGTGAGTAGTGAAGTCCTATCATTCCAATATGGGCAAGTACTTTGTATAATGTATTGTTGTTGTCCTGTTCATAGTGCTTTATGTTCATGCCATGACCGAGTACTATGGTCTATGAGTAGGTTTCATTTATTTACGCTTTCGCTCCATTTATGTGAATCATGCTTCTTGAGTTTTCATCTTACAAATTCATATATTGATTCATGCATACATTGTTCATGATTCACCTACGGGAGTGGGATGTAAAGACCCATCAATTCCAGTATGGGCACGTAAGACCTACTATTCCAATGTGGGCAAATTTGGATCCCCGTTATGAAATATTCTTCATACAGGCCTTGGATCCCTGTATTTTGGATAATACGGGTCTGAGTGAACACCGACGGGTGTATCACTAGCTATACCGGTATAACCAGAAGATAAGATCATGCATTTCATTCATTCATATGATTTCTGCCATTCTACATTTGAATTCTATTCAATGATGTTATGTTCTTATTCATCCATTCTACATTCGTATTCTATCTTGTGATTGCTATGTTCTTATTCAGTATTGTTCATATTATTCAGTTGTACTTGCTGAGTCGTGGACTCATTCTTGCCGTGTTTATTTGTTTTAGGTAAACATTGAAGACGGCATGCTTGGGAGGGAATAGTCTGAATCATTCATTCACTTCACACTATTTACTTGTTAATTAGATGAACTTGTTATTACCTTTCATTCGATAATCATTGGATTGTAATAAATGGAGTTTGATGGTTATTGTTAACCTTCCTTATGATATGATTGAATTAGTAATTATCTAAGATCTTCGTATAGTCTATTGATAGGTTTATCATAAATGATTCAATTTGATTACGTAATTAGAGTTTAATATGTTGTTGAATTCTGATTCAATTCTTATAATCATTCTATCAATTGTTGATTATTATCTGTTATTAGATGATAGATTATTGAAATTATTTCGTATTGTTTATGTATGTTAGACTTTTAGGTAATATCTTGGCTTTCGCATAGCCAGGGTGTTACAGTTGGTATCAGAGCGGGCTTTAGGTCCGTGGTAATTGAAACATTTAATTGACAAACTGTGCATAGTAGGTGGGATTTGGGTAAACCATTGCATCTGCGATTCTGATAGCATGTTTCATCATGTTGAATTGTTATTGCATTGCTTCTGTATAATCGTTCTTGTTGTTAAACTAAGATATGTTATGATCTTCTATATCTATGAATTTATTCTATCAGTGTTATGAGATGATCTTATGTTCATAATTGATTATATTGGTTATGCGTGTTGGTAACGGACGTTGAGAAGTTGAGGTTGTGGTTGTTGTCCTGGGATACGCCAGGCTACACCACGTTCGTGGTATGGGAATAGAGAAGTACTTACCCCAGTACTATAGTTATGTGTTGAGCATGAGTTCTTTGATGAAGTTGTTGTCTTCCTTGAGCTTGTATTTGGTCTCCTGGTTGTAGTGTCTTGCAGTTGATGAACTTCCTTTGAATGGTGGTTATAATGAAGTGGGCAATTTTCAATTGGTCTCTATTCATTCTTGAAACAAATACTGTTCTTCCGACTATTGTGATATTTCTGCTACTTGTGAACGTAGTTAATCTGCAAGATTGATATTTTCACAGAAGTTCTATTTTATTCTCTGTTGGAAAACATAACTCATTTGTTCGCTTCGTATTTGGGCAGTGGAAGATTTCTTTTGCAAGTTCTTTACTATGTGGGAGTTTTGACCTTGCGTATTTCTTCTGAATACTTTGAGAGTTGAAGTTTAATGCCTCTCTTTTAAGAAAGAGAATGTTAAAACCCTTTAGTGATATGTTGTCATACTTATCTAAGAGGTTTTAATTAAAAGAATTATTTGGTATGGTATGAGTTATCAGGTTGGATTGTTAGCATGGTGCAAATCAATGATTCTTAGCTAATGTCTTCAAAAGTGAAGTTAATTAATGTCAAGTTGTCCTGTAGTAGTTCTTGAAATTTTTGAATAAGATTTTGTCTATACATGTTTGGAACTCGTAGAGTTATTACGTAGTGTGAAGTAATAGTGAACTTGTTTGATCACTTCAATTGTTTAAATTTCCAAACTTGTTGAATAAATTGGATCATTTGGTCTTATGTATTTATTCTAACCGCTCGAGATGGTTAATTACGGATGCGTTGGGCTATTGCCTTGGTAAATATTAATCTTAACTATGTCTTCTATTTAGATACTTGATGAATTTGTGCAAACGCTAGATTCACTGATTTTTGCCATACTAAATTATTGGTATATGTATGAAGAAATGGATGAAGGTTGTTGTATTGACTTACAAAACCTTGTCTTATAAATATTCCGTTGTTGAAGTTTAAAGATATTTCATTCTAATTTCTGTACAAAGGTAGGACTATGAATGCTTCCATGATTAGATAAGCATCAGTTGTTAGTAGTAATGGTTAGAGTGTTATTAGTGTGTGCTATTTTGGCGTTGAGCGTCGGTAAGGGTAAATGAGCGAAATCTATTAAGTGATTTAAACTGGTGTGTTTTATGAGATTGTCTTGTACTTGTGTGAGCTTGTTAAAAAAAGATTTGTTTCAGCTTTGTGGCTTGCGTACTAGGTTCTTTTCTAGAATGAGTTGTTATTACAATCTTATATGATGATGGAAATTTTATGACACGATTTGTTATGTTTCTTTTGGAACATTTATTGATGTGATAGTAAGGTAAATTCAATGTTACCAAGAATGTATGTTATTGATGTTAATAAAATGTTCAGTAATGTGAGGTTGATGTTGATTCTTTTATAGAGAAAGAATTTTGATCACCTTTCGTGATCTCTTACATGAAAATATTTCAAAAGTTGCATTCATGATCTTTTGGTGTTCAAGATTTATGTGGTAATTGGAAGTTATCGAGTAAAGCGACGTGTTGCAAAGTTCTATTGGTTCTTAAATGACTCAAGTGATTTGATCTTGAATGCTCATTTGTTCTTATCTGTTAAGGTTTAATATTCTCTTCTTGTGAGGCCTATGCCCTCAAGTGTGGTCTCCTCTTATGTTTTCTGAATTCATTGCCTAATTGATTATTCCCCTTGGTCCTATGTTCACTGTGAGTGGTAAATGTTTTTCTAGTTGGTAAAAATTGTTTTCATTTGCCTTTTCTTTTGAGAAAGAATCAACCTATTCGTTTCATAGGGATCTTTCGAAGTGTTTATTAATTGTTGTTGTGAGACCTCAGGTTGTAAGTTATTTGAGGAGCATTAGAGGATGAATTGGTTTCGTGTATGAATCTTGGAGAGAATCTCAGTTATACAGGATGTTTGTCTTTGAGACTAAACTAATTGCATTGTTGCAATTAATAGAACCTATAGTAATTTGTGGTCCAAAGTATTTTGTTCACTTTGGGTGGAACATTAGAATTATCGACAGAATAGAAACCTTGATCGAGTATGATTAGATTGTGGGAATTTTATTCATCGAATCTGAGAATTTCCCTAACTTTTACACCAGAAGTTCATTCTAGAAGTCTTGGGGTTAAATTTGGGCTTTGCATTTTCATACTAAAACTTTGGTTGCCCAAAGATTGTGTGTAGAGAAAATAGAAAACTGGCATATTCTGAGCAGTGGAATTCTAATTTGTTTATTCTTAAAAGTTCGAAGTGATGTGATTGCGTGAGATCTATTCTGAGGTGCATTGGGTGCCATCTGTCAAATCAATTTTGTCAGTAGAAGGAGTTGTCTAGAGTGTTTCGGTGGGATCAGTAGAGCCTCTCCACAAAGGTGTCGATGATGTATTTTGGTTTGAGCATAAATTTTAAGGATGCTAATTTAAGAGATTTGAGCTCGTGTGGTATGTGATGAATTCAAATTCCAAAGTTTGAGTGGAATTTTATTCCTAAAAGAGAAACCGAGCAAAAAGATGTTTCCTCGAGTAGTGAAACGTTTTCTTGATTTTCGTTTGAGCTATGTGTTATTGACGGGTGTCTTTCGCAATTTGAGCTTGGTTTATGATGGCATGTATGATTCTTTCCAATTCAGACAAAACAAAAAAAAAAAGTATTTGGTTTGGGCATCTGAGTGATTTCTCCTTTGGCTTTAAATGGCGCTTTGTTCGCAAAACCGCCCACTTGGAAAGTGGAAATGTTTTCGTGATGAATCTTCGATTCCAAATTTGACTCTTTTGGTAACGAGTTGGTAATGCGTGGTTGCAATGAGAGTCCTTCATTTTCAATTGGGCTATGTCAGGAAAAGAGTTTGTTTAAAGTGACTTCATTGTATGTTCACGGTTAACGGAGGTGCTCCTTGTTAATGTGAAGAGATTGATTGAGACATGGAACAAGTGTTCCGTGTAATTTGTGCCGGTTGTGTTGTTTGGTACCAAAGAGAAGGTTGACCCAAGGTACATTGGTTTGTTCTGGATGTTGCGGGGATTTTGGAAGTTAGCGTTTCACTAGAACCGTCTCGAGTCCTAGCACGGGTTATGCAACATTCTGTATGACCCAGTGTTGAGAGAGTATTTGAGAGATTGGAGTATGAGGTTTCATTAGAGCCATTAACCAACGAGTAAAACCTTACCTCCAAGTCTCAAATGCATTGCGTATGGTACCAAGAGGGTGGTCGAGACGAGTATTGAGGTGTAAGATGTTGATATCCATCAAGGTGAGGTGGTCTCATATGTCCGAGATGTAATACTCCACATGTATAATTCGGAAGGGAGCAATAATTCAAAGAGAAGGTCTATTTCGGAGTCGATTTAAAAGAAGGATCAAATAGAAATTTCTCAATTAATCAGATAATAAAGGAGTTAACAGCACTTTGGGGCAACTTGGGCCTGGGCCTTGGCCCATACAGCCCCTAGTGGCCGGGCCAAGGGGAAGGCACCCTTCCCCCAAACCCTAGCCGCCCATAGCCCCTCCCACTCCCTTGGCCGCCTCCTCACCCCCTGTGGCCGCCGCCTAGGCACTCCTCTCTGGTCCCTTGCGCCTCCCCTGCACCTCCCCTGCTGCCGGCAAGCTCGTCCCTCCTCCCACCGGTCGCCCAAGGAAGGAGAAGAGGAGGATCACAAGATGGTGACCGCCAAGAAAGGCGAAGAATGAGGAAGGGAGGGAGGGAAGAGGAGAAGGAAGAGGAAGGGTTCATGGGCTGCTCGTCATCTCCAACAGCTCATCCCTGGTAACTTCGTTCTCCTTCGATTAGGTGTTCGATTAGTCGTTCTAGCGATGTCGGTATTTAGGGCTGCTCAGGACAGATTAGAGAGAATCAGGTTTATCATGGGTTTAATGGCATAATTGGTCCAGGATGTCTCTTAGGATATTGTAGGGGACATCGTCACCTTTCCGTGAAGGGCTAGAACACGTAAATTGGACCTCTGTACCAGAAGTTATGATTTTATTAGTGGGACTGTTCCGCAGATTCGTTGCTGTTCTGACAGGTTTTAGTAATCTGGTTGAAACGATTAGTTAAAGGGGAAATCAGAGAAGCTCAGTATAATAAAAGTTGTAGATCAATGTCTCATATTTTCAGAAAGATCAAGAACTCGAGATTTGGATACACGTACTGAAAGTTATGATAATTTTAGTGTACTGTCCAGAGAACCCGACGTGATAATTGACGTTCTGTAGATTGGCTTGGTAGGGGCAGTAGATGGCAGAATCAGAAGGGCTCCCCAACTAAGTTTATTTATGCAATTTAATTACCTTTCCATAAAGTCTAAGAAAACCTGAATTGGACTTCTGTACCAATAGTTATGAATTTTAGAAGTTGACTGTCCACCGAGGGACAGATTGACGTGTAGGATTTGGGGTTGGATCGAGTTAGACGCTTTTGCAAGTTAGAGATTGTTGTTGTATACTTTGGTTTAGTCCACTACTGCCGTCTTACTGTGCGTTATAATAATTACTCAGGTGGTGGACTGTTTTCAGGCGGCACCTTGGTAGCGTCCCTCACTCTCCCGCGGTTAAGGCAAGTATAATGATGGTTATAATATGTTGATGAATGGCAATGCTTAGGTTATGTTATGAGAAATTGTGTGCTCAAGAAATGTGATGATGGAATAGCTAGTATTGTGCATTATTGCTAGAGATAGGAGTTATATGTTAACTTTGATTGTTCATTAGTTGTGATGACCATGTTTATGAGTTTTGGAGTATGAACAGGATTTTCATATGCAATATTGTTGCGGATGCATGTTTGTTTATTTGAGAAATTCATACTTATGCATCATGTTGGTTTATTGAAGACTTGGTCATGTGATGACCAAGCAACTTGAGGTCCCCGTCATGTAAATGACGGGCTAAAAGGTCCCCATGCTTGAAGAGCATGGGCTTAGGTCCCCATACGGCGTGGAGTATGGGCAATGGTCCTATGCATCAGATGGTATAGTATGGGTGTGCATCGACAGATGCACACTTTGCATTACCATAAAATGCAAAAGGAAAGTGAAGGAAGAGGATCATCTTTTGAGCATATTGCATAGCATGCGTGTGTATGATGGTTGATATATGGATTTGAGAAGTTCAAATGTTGTTTTGCATGTTTGTACATTGGGATACCATTTATTATATTTGCTGAGTCTTTGGGCTCATTTTTGTGTTTGCTGTTTTTTAGGTACCACCAAGAAGAACGGCATGCATGAGAGGGAGTAGAATTGCTAAGGACGCACACACTACCTCACATGCTTTTAAAGATGATTTTTGATAGTTAATACCTTACTAGCAAGCAAACTGCTTAAGGTTTTATCTTGGCTATGCTGAATGCATTTGGTTACTTGTAATAAGGAGAGCGGTAAATTTTGATTATGCAATGTTTTGATGAACTTTGGATTTTGAGTTTTTGATAATAATATATGCATCTGTGGGAACCTCTGGTATACTTGGTTATACAAAGGAGGTTCTGCCGAATTTTTGTAAGATGTTTTAGTTTGAATATGTTTAATTTTACTTATTTTGGTAGCATTCCAGGCCTTGTATGGCTGGGGTGTCACACGAGAGGTAAGCGATTTGGGAGTTAAAATCTTGCATGCGCAAACAAAATCTAGAGTTGTTCACATTGCGTACGTGTTAATTGTGATTAATTTCAGTTGTGGTGTTCTTTCGAATAGAACGACAAGTAGAATTGGCCTAATTCTATTTAAGGGGGTAGAATGTAATATCCCGCTTAAATATAAAACAAATAAGTGACTAGTACTAAAATTAAATATAATTAGAAAGGAAAATTCAGAATTTTGGAGGAGTTTTAGAACTCTGCTCTTAGCCCATAGCTCTTGGTCCCATGTGGGGAACCAAACCCTAGAACCCTTGTATCAGTAGCACGGGTATCAGAGCTCCACCGCTACTATAGCACGCCTATGTATTGTAGCATTCACCCTTCCCCGCCGCTTGCAAATAGGAGGAGAGGAGAAAGGAAGGAGAGGAAGGAAGAAGAAAAGAAAGGAAGAGGAAGAGGAAGAAGAAGGAGGTGTTCATGAAAACTTCAAGTGGCATCCAAAGATCGTTTTGAGGGTAAATTCGTATCCCCATTAGTTTTGGTAGAACGTTTTATACGTAATGTCTCCATTAGCTAGATCGTAGTAATCGCTATGTAGATCGGTTGAATCTGTCTATCTGTTGACGCGTGGTTTTGAGTTAGATCCGAGCAGATTTAGGGATTAGTGTCACCCGAAGATAGATGAGAATTTTTGTTAGCTTTCCAGAAAGTGCTAATTCATAATTTTGGCTAAACGGTTAATTAGTTATGAATTTCGCAAGACCGGTGCTAAATCAGTTTGTGGTTTGTGCAAATAACATAAATCTGTAAATTTGATCTTGGAGACAGCCGAATTGGGTCAGTTGGTCTCCATGTGATTTGTAGTTATTTTCATTAGGATTCCATAAAATCAAATTTCATAATTTTGGATTTTTATATCAAAAGATATGAATTTTAGAAAATAATGTTGTAATCTATCTCTCTGTTGTGGATGTAAGAGATTTATTTTACTATTTGCAACCTTGGTTGCACAGTGGAAATATTTGTGATAATTTTATTGAGATAGCTTGTTTCCTGTAGTTTCCAGACAATATTAGAACAATGTGTTTGGTTGTGCCGAGCAAAAGTTATGAAAATCACAAGTTAGTAGTACCAAGATGATAGATCGGTCGTTGGGATTAGAAACAAAGCCTTAGATGAACTAGTTTGATCTTTTGATCACCTGAGAAGTTGTAGCTAGTCTTGTGTAGGTTCTAGGAAAATTGGATTCATAGCTTTTGGAGTTTTGACTCAAAAGTTATAATTTTTTCCTTAACAACTATCTGTTTTGACAGATTTGGGAATTTGAGAGTGTTTTGATTAAATGTTCGGATTGCGATTAGGGATGCTTGTTCTCGTTTTGTTCCATTGTAATGCTGTACACTTTTGGCTGGTGTACTTAGTATATTGTTTTACGGCTGCCAGGTGGTGGTGAACCCCCTAGAGCTTTCCATTGTTGTCTTCCGTCTCACAGTTGAGACAAGTACAATTGAATTGTCTTAATTGTTGTTTGTTCCACTTGATTGATGAATATACAATGGGTTATTCCAGTATTACTTGTTTCCCTTCATAATAAACCACTAGTAACTGCTAATTCAAAGCCAATTAATGGTCATTAAGCGGTGTTTATTGATCTCGATATACCCTAGTCTAAAGCTTCACCACCGGGTCTCTGCCGACTAGTGTATTACGACCACACCGGTCTAAGGATTTGACCAGATGATTTTGACCATATCGGTCTATGCCTTCGACCTCAATGGTCTATGGCCCGATTAAATTATTTTGACCATATTGGTCTAGGCCTTCGACCACATTAGTCTATGCTTCGACCACTGAGTGGTCAAAACCGTAATGGTCGAAATCGGCCGGTCAAAACGTGGTGGTCGAAACCGAGTGGTCGAAACCCAGTGGTCGAAATTGTGTGGTCGAAAGTCGCTGGTCGGGCCATAGACCGGTGGTGGTCGAAGGCCTAGACCAAGATGGTCGAAATCATCCGTCGAAGGCATAGACCAGTATGGTCGAAATCATCTGGTCGGATCCTTAGACCAGTGTGGTCGTAATACACTAGTCGAAACTATAGACCAGTGGTCAAAGCTTTAGACCAGGGTACAATCAGGATCAATAAACACTGCTTAATGACCATTAATTGGCTTTGAATTAGCAGTTACCAGTGGTTTATTATGTTAGTTACTAGAGAGTAATTGTGTCGACCATAAATAGGATCTGGAGACGTCTAGACGAAAGAAATCAATTCATTCCATTTTTTATCTTCCTCTCTGATCAACTGTCCTAAAGATGTGAGCTACCAAATCAAGCCGTCCCTTCTCCTCGACATGCACTGGGAAGGAGGGTTAGCGGATATCTTCGATCCATTATCGCCGAGATCACCGCACGGGCGGCAATAAGGTTTCGGCAATACATCTCGCTGATCGCTTCATTGAGCCCTATCGTGAGTTGGTCGTATGACCATATTTTTGTAGTACTACGACCGATTATTCTACTATAATCAGATTGTTGAATATGGTTAGAAGTGCATTGAGTTGCCTGCTTTTGATATCGCTTTATGCAATTCTAGTTATTTGTTATCTTTGCCACATAATAAACTCTGGAATTAAAATGTTGTCTACATTTCCAACACTAACAAGGGTAGAATCAACTAAAGAAAGTATGATTCACGCATTCAAGAATGCAAATATTATTTTCCTTACCATTTCAATAAATCACCATACAAGAACTAAAATAAGAATGCAAATCTAAGCCTACATAGCAAAAACATCGACTATGCCTCAGATCTGGAACTAACAAGGGTGGAATCAACTAAAACAACGACTATGCCTCACATCTGGAACTAACAAGGGTGGAATCAACCAAAAAAAATTATAGATCAAGGCATTCCAGCATGCAAGAAGTATAGATCTAGGCAGTTCATGGTCCAATACAAGATTCCATACCCATCAAACAGATCAAAGAAATAGAAACCTCTTGTTCATCGTGAAATTAGGGAGGAAGAAAATTAGTTTTAGCTAGATCTACATGATTATATGCCCATCGAACAGATCAAAGAAATAGGAGGAAGAAAACCACAGTACCAGCAATCTCTAACAAAAGTGCACAACATGGGAGAGGTGGGGAGGATAGGAGGAGAGGAGGCACTGGGGCCTTGCAGCGTCGGGTACCCTGCTAGACCACCATCTGCCGGTCTTACCTCTAGAGGCGAGAGTAGTGAGAGTAGCGAGGATGAGTGCGGCCTTGCGCCTTGCCTTCAGACGGTGAGCACGAGGGTCAAAGCGAGAGGATGTGAGAGCAAATGAGGAGGCTGGAGGTGGAGAGAGAAACCCTAGCGCTCAGCTGGTGGGGAGCCTGCATGCGCGTATGTAGTGGGTGGGGAGGCAGCCTGCATCAGGTTTGGGGGAGCCTTTTGCACACACGTGGCCTGGCCCGACCGATGCTGCAGGCAACCAAACACTGTGTTGCATGCACGCACAGATGTGAGCCAGGCTGATGCAGGGAACCAAACACACCCTTAACGATGTCCCATTATGTGACCATTTGAATCTGATCAATTGGGCTGAATAAGTTTACATGATGTGCATAGATAGTTACTAACCTGATATATGTGCTTACTCAGCCATATATCTATCTAAGCCACGATCCACACCCACAGGATGATCTGGCTCACTTTTCTAGAATTACTAGTACGGTGCCCGTGAGTGGTCCAAAAGTAACAATAATTTTCTCTAACATACATATATATATATATATATATATATATATATATATATATATATATGGAAATTGATTCGTGAAGACGTCCGATCTAGGAGAACCCATCAGATGCCTCACAGCCTTATTCAATCTCAAACCTTAAATGCCAGCCTTTGGACTCGCTCCCACTCACGCTGAGTCGTGGCTACATACACACCCACACTTGCATGCAAGAGAGAGAATGACTGATCACTACACATACACATGTAATTTTAGACCGCTACACATACACATGTAACTCCATGCAGCTTAACAAACTAACAACTGTGTGAGAATAGGACCCCACTAACACAATGTATGTGCACACATGGCTGGCGGATCTAGGATTTCATCATGTCTCGGGCTAAATTGTAATAGGCTAACGTCCTAGAACTAACATCAATTTATACCCACACCGTGGATTTTCGTGAGTCGTCAACTCTTTCTATGTGGCTTACAAGGGGTCAGTGGCGGACTCAGGATTTTTAGGATGGGTGTTCGGACTTCGGAGCTAGGTTATCCAGATATGCCGACATCAGAAGATGTCATCCTCCCTCCCCCCACCCCTCCCAAAAAAACACTAATACAACAATACACGATATATATAATAAAATAAAAAATATAGAAATTAATGATTTTATATGAGCATAATGGCATGAATTAAACAACAAATTATAGATATCAATGACAGTTAAGGAGGTAAAAACTAGGAATAGAGCTATTTTTGCTTCTTATTTTGCTGAGTTATGTTGTTGTTGCAGAGTGCGGCCAAGACTTGTGCTTGGTGTTTGGTTTATCTATTTTTCTGTTCTGGCCTGTAGTAGCTATACCACTAAATCTTATTTTCTTCCTCTAATAGTGATCGGTAGAGGTTATGTCTTCTTTTTTTAAAAAAAAAACTTGTGCTTGGTCTTGGTTGTTGTTGTTTTCTCACTTTTTTCTGTTCCAGGTTATAGCAGCCAAACTGCTAAAACTTATTTTCTTCCTCTAATAGTGATCGATAGAGCTCCTGTCTTCTTTTTCAATTTTTTTGATAGATACATACCTTACTGATCCAACTATTTTTTGCTCTTTTCCCATCAGCAAGAACCCCATCTAAGAATGTTCCTTTCATAGAGCAAAAATTAGCATGTAAACATATGTAACAAGGGCCCAACTATATGTTCATTGTCCAAAGCAAAGATTGTATTTTTGTACAACATCCATTGGAAAGAACCAAGAAAGTAGAGGAAGAGGCTAGACTCCAGAAAGAACCGGAGCTGGAGTGGAGCAGAGCCAAGGAGAAGAAGTGGAGTACATGGAACACACCTAGATCTGGAGAGAGAACGATAACGATGAGCTGGATATGCTACTCCCTTCCCGCCGCCATGCTCTCTCTCGACCACCGCGTTGCTCCCTTCGTGCCGTTCGCTCTTTTCCTTCTTGTTTGTCGCGCTACCACCCACTTGCTCGCGTTGTATCTTTGTTCGTCTGTAGGTGCATCGCCAAGACGCCGCCTCACGCCGCCACCGCCTGCTTGCTGTCACGTCATAGCGTCGTGTCCACCGACCGTCGCTTCTCTTCGTAGCACGTGCTTCCGCTCGTTCGCCATTTGGAGGCAGACCCCACCCCCACCCCCCACTGGTCCACACACACACACAAACAACCACAGAATGAGAGAGAGAATAGAGGTTAGGGTTTGGTGGTCTGAAGTAGGAAGGAAAATGAGCATAATGTGTTACATGGGCCATGCGCGAGGTGTGGGGAGTGCGAGCTGAATTCATTTACGGACATAAATATATAATTTTGGCCTAATTAATAACATATACATCTAATATACCTATTATATACCAGATATTTTAAAGAAAAAATTGGGTGTTCAGCTGAACACCTATGACCCCTTAAGGGTCCGCCCATGCAAGGGGTATATATGGTGCCATCGTCTACGACTCCTCCGGGGGCGAGGAGGACGAGCGCGCCGTGTGCGAAAGGTCATCGACATCGACATGAGGGCCACCTCGACGTCGCTAGCGCCTCTGAAGCGCATGGCGCCGGTTCTGATGTTGTTTCCAAATAGTTATCCTTTGCTGTTTCTGCTGATGTTGTAGTCCGTTGAAAACAATGTTGCATACTGTTCTTTGGAATGTTGTATCTGTAGAAAAAAAATGTTGCATATGTAGAAAAAATGTTGCATATATAGAAAAAAATGTTACATACGGTTCACAGCTATGTTGCAATTTTTTCCAACGTGTTTTTTTTCCAGATGCTTTGTTTTGATTTGTGATGTTGCAACCATTGTCCGGAGATGTTGCAATCGTTGCCCGAGAATGTTGCAACCATTGTCAGGTGATGTTGCAATCATTGTCCGGTGATGTTGCAACCATTATCCTAGAATGTTGTAACCGTTGTCCGGAGATGTTGCAACCGTTGTCCGGGTATGTTGCAACCATTGTCCTAAGATGTTACAACCGTTTTCCGGGGATGTTGTAAGTGTTGCATCTGTAGAAAAAAAATGTTGCATACTGTTCACAACGATATTGCAATTTTTTCAAAGTGTTTTTTTTCAGATGCTTTGTCCGCCTACTTACGTCCGATTCCTACTATCACCCTTTTTAACACTCGAGCATTCTTGCAGTGCTAGTAGCTTTTCCCCCTAAATGTTGACTAACAAAAACCCCAATTTATCCAGCGTTAGAAATCCTACCGCAATGCATACTCGGACCGTACGGGTGGGAGCTCCCACCCGTACGTCCGACTCCTAATATCACCCTATATATATACACACACACAAGCTAATAAATAAATTAAATCGGAAATGATGTCCACGTTTAGTTTAAATCGGAAAAGATGCCCACGTTTAGTAGATGTTTCTTGTCCAACGTGAATACAAACAAAAATATTTAGGTAGTACATAAGACACTTAGGATGTAAGAATATCTTTGTAGACTATTTTTTTAGATAATGGAAAGACGAAAGCTCTCTCAGCATCTACATCGAGGATAAACACAGTCTATCTTTGTAGACCATACTTTGATAAATGTGCCAACAGAATTGAAGCTCATTTCCTTTCCTGATATAGCAAGTATTCTGAGATTGCTAACTCGCAAAAGATCATGTGCTTCAATTTACAAAGAATCAACCACACGAGGCATTCCATAAAATAGCAAAAAAGCCTAATGAACAGAGAACCCATATATTCTTGGTGCCGTGAATTAGTAAAATGACAAGAAAAGTGGTCAATACGGGCTCCTGCATTAGGGTATATTTTTAGCGGATGCCACGAGTAATTTACCACTAAAGATCAAAACCCACAAAGCTAAAAAAACAACACATTGGGGTTTTTCAAATCATTTAACCAGAAGTAACAACCCACATGTACGAAAAGATAGGGATTGGAATTATTGCACTAAATACAACCAGTTCTAGCTAAAAAATAGAAGGTAAGATTCAAAAAAAAGGAAGGTAAATGCAATTAGCTTGGCATTACAATCGCATGACCAAACAAGCAAGCACGAAAAAGAGTGCCCCGTCGTTCCTGCACGATCATGTCCACACCGCAGGCAATCCTAAGTCCAAAGCAGCCCTAGTCCCCACTTCTTCCTTTCACAAGTTCACATTGAGCATCACTGCATCAGCACTAGGGATGGAAAATGGTAAAGGATAATCCGTTTTATCCGATATTCATATCTGAGAAAATGCAAATATGGTAAGTAAAATCCGTATTCAAATGAAAAACGAATACTATCCGGAAAAAATGGATAGTATTCGTATATATATCCGTATTCAGTGTTATTCGTATCCGGAAAAAAAAACCCCGATAGTATCCGGAAAAACGAATATTGTCCCGAAAAAACGAATACGAATACTATCCGTTTTTTCCCAGATACAAATACGAATACTATCCTTTTTTCCCGGATACGAATACAAATATTATCCCCCTTTTTTCCCGGATATGTATACGAATACTATCCTTTTTTTCTCGGATACGAATACGAATACTATCCCTTTTTTTCCCGGATACGAATACGAATACTATCCATTTTTCCCTGGATACGAATATGAATACTATCTGTTTTTTCCTCAGAGCTTTTCTGTTTCGACGGGGTCTTGATTCGGTGCCGAATCTGTGGCTGTTGGGTGTTGCTACGACTCATGTAAACAGTAGGCTGTAGACATGTAGTCATGCTACATAAATTTGTTCTACCGAGGTTTGTCACAAAAGTTGTAGGATAGTCGATTCGACCAAATTGAGTACATATTCGATTCGAATTAAGATTCATTCGACATACATCTCGATTCAGATTCGTGATTCGAGAATGTTCAATTCATATTCATATTTGTTTTAAAAATATGGATTCGTATTCGAGACTATTCAATTCATATTCGATTCGCTTCCATCTCTAATCAAGACTCAAGGGTTTAGAGGATTTGTAAATAGCTTCTACATCACATAACATGTCTAAGCTGCAGATATTATCATTATTAGATTCTTAGTACATACATATATTTTGACTTCCCGACCCATTATAACAAACAATGATGCTCAGTTAATTAGTATCAATAATAATGACACACTAAGAATCTACCCGATCAAAATATGGGTAGAAAGAGGACTGAGCCTAGCTCAGTTGGCTGAAGGGGGAGCTTCGGCTCTAGCCCACCCGTGTTCGAGCAGTGACTCACATTTGTGCCTCAAGTGTTTCTTCTATATTTGAGTCGAGGGGAAAAAGTCTCAGCCTTCAAAAAAAATGGGTAGAAAGACAACTATTTTGGATAGCCCTGAGAACACCCCCGATTTTCAACAAGGCCCCACCAATCGCACTAATTCTAGGTGAATACTTTGCACAAACAACATATAAGTATGATAGAAGGAAGTAAACAACATATTAGATTTTGTGCACTCTGAAATCATATTACATAAGAAGGTGAGAAAGTTGAATAGAATTCATTTACATGGAAGCAAAGTAAAAATAAAAAGGATTATCTACTGTATCACCATAGTAGTCATTTGAATGTTGTACAATCAGCATGTTTTCAACTATTTAACACAGAGTGCAGAAAGGTATTGTAACATCCCAAAAATCCTAATTTTAGGGAATATAGAATGAAAAATAAGTGGGAGAATGTTTTTGAATCTATTATATGTGGAAAACAACTTTTGCATGATTTTTGAACTTCCTATATAAATCAAAAAATGGAAATGCATGCAAACAGCAACTTGTAAGAATTTTCGAGAAAAACTTAGAGGAGATAAAATCCTAAAATATTTACACAAGAAACTATACTGGTTCAAAAACCCTTAAAAA
Source organism: Phyllostachys edulis (assembly GCA_036346405.1). Classification (NCBI taxonomy): domain Eukaryota; kingdom Viridiplantae; phylum Streptophyta; class Magnoliopsida; order Poales; family Poaceae; genus Phyllostachys; species Phyllostachys edulis. The sequence continues at coordinate 101,834 of JAYEVD010000621.1, read as the reverse complement.
ATTCAGAATTGTGGACTCTATTTGCTCAAGACAAAAAATTAGCAAATAATCACTAGTTTTGGAAAATCTAAAACCGATTTGAATTCTCGTCCGCCCATTGGGCCGAATCCCAGCCAGCCCATTTCCACGCGCCACTCCAGCCCATGCTAGCACCCCCGCTCCCGCATTCGCTGATAGCATGGCCCCACTCGTCAGCACCCCTCGTCCACCTCGCCTTCACCTCGCCAACAGGCCTCGCCAGACTCGCCGTTAAGCCTTCGTTTTCAACGGCCCCCACCGCTTTTTCGCCTCACCTACCTCCATCACCTCCGCTTGGCTCCGCCCATGCTGCCTACCTCTTAATGGCGGTAAACCTCCCTCCCTAGCGGAGATGCCGAAGCAAACCTGCAAGATTCTCGCAGCGGCCGCATTTTTTGGCCGCTATTCTCATGCGCTACTCGCTCGTACTTAAGCCTCCGACCGTATCACAGAGTCCCTAGCTCGCCATTCTCGCCTCCCACCTAGAACTAGAGCTTCTCGCTCCTTGGTTCACTGGGAACGTGTCGTTCTCGACGCTGGTGAGCAAGCCTCATAGCGCCATTAGCTCTAATGAGCTTCCTTGCCCTCGCCACCTGCATCATAGTGCGCCCTTTACCTCACTGATGCTCTTTCTTTGCTTGATGTAGCTCCGGGAACCCCGTAGCGTGAATGCACTGTCGTCTTCTTCACCTCTGGCGCACACTCCACTTTGGACATTTGTGTTCCTGACGTTTTAGTGAGCTTGAACCTCACTTGACCGCGTCATTCTGTGTCCTATACTTCACTGATGCTTCTCTCTCGGTTGATGATGATCCACACATAGGGAATCCCTTGAATCGACCTTCTTCCTCATTTCTGGCCGCCGCAACCATTTTCCAGTTAGCCACCACCACGATAAGTCTCTGGTCGATTCCTTCTATCCCTACCATTCTTAGTATGCATGCAAACTAATGCGCACCTCTTTGTAGCAACTCCATCACTATAGCATGCTATCACTGAGAGCCACCTTTGCGCTACTGCTGCTCAACATTGCCAGGTCACTCCGGTCATCCCCCGAAGCCTTTAAAGACTTTGGTGAGCTTCTAGCAATCCCCTGGAGCTTTTGTGCGCATTAGATTGCGTGATTAGCTAGTGTAGCGTAGACTTCATCATAGCTGGCCACGGCGCCGCCGCGGGAAGCTTTGTCGGCACCGCTCCGGTGACCATTGGTCCTGGAGCCCCTATGTGTAGCACCGTAGTACCTCTTAAAGCCAATGTGCGCCTTCTTTTGCCGCTGATTTGCCTCAATCGTGAAAGCCACTTTGAGCCCGAGGAGCTTTGTCGCTCATCTCCAGCATAGCACCGCCTCCAGCCATCTCTCCGTTCTCCACCACCACCTGGTGGCATCGCCATCGAGAGATCAACCCATTTTGCCACCTCGAACCTTGTCATTGCCACGATCACGGCGACAAGCTTCATTTGTGGCGCATGACCCATCTTGTGACTCCATTTCTCCCCTCTCTCTCTGCCCGGTGGGCTGCGTGATTAAAATATCAATTATCACTAAATGATAGTACTTAAACATACTAAGTCAATGACAGGTGGGACTGGGCGAAAAGGTAATCAGAAATCTAATTTTAAACATGTTTAGTGAATGAGTCACTAATATATGGGACCACGTACTATTCTTGGTTTTAAAACATATTTTAAAACATGAGAGACTAACATGTAGACCCCAGCCGTTAGTTAATTTAAAATTAGAATTAGGTTTAATCATTAATGAACAAATAATGAGTCTATAACACATGGGACCACCTCTAGTTTTTAAATAAAATTAATAAAACAAAATATGAGTCACTAACAAGTAGGCCCCACATGTAAGTTAATAAAAATAAAAATAAAAGAAAAGCTGCTTTTAGTTTAGAGGTAAATACATTTTTTTTTCTACTGGAAAGCGTAAACCTCAGTAGAACTCAGAAGAAAATACGCTTTCAACGTCAGCACTTTTCTAATTTCTGGAATTTTCAAACTGAAGCAAATTAAAACGTTAATAACTTTTGCATACAAACTCCAAATTGAATTAATCTTTTTCATAAAGTCATCTAAAATCATGATCTACCTAAATATGCAAAAATATTTGGATTTTGTTACTGTTGAAATTATTTTAATATATTTAATTTGCTTCCGGCTCTTTTGATTAGACGTCCATTGTCTGAACAAATTTTACAACGATTCTCCATCCACGTATTCAGAGCAACGAGCAAGGAAAGCACCTCCTTTGACCATGTTGATCCTACTATTTTAATTATTGTACTTCTTTTTGCAAAATCTATTATGCATGCGTGTATATTTGATTAAAATTACTATATTCGGGGATGACGATAGTCGTAATCCTATTCGATCCATGAACCTCCTTGAAAATATTGATATCCTTCTTTGTTGTAGCCATTAGGTTATGGTATAGACAATTGATGATGTCAATTTGGGGATTTAAGTGCAAGCATCACACAATTGCTTAGTCGAGCTATAATCTTTTCTAAAATTTGCTAAAAGAATGACATGGTAAATATGAAATTGGGAGTTTTGAAATGATGGTCCAGAGGAGTTTATCTTTGTTAATTTTTTATAAAAATAAAAAAATGAAAAACTTAATTTGTGATGCAGACAAGTAATATTATATTCTGAGAAGTGTGAGAGGTGTATCTCACAAGTAGATGGTGGGGGTGGGGGGCATCGTTGATAACAAGTTCGGATCATGAATAACATAAAAGTAATGACAAGGTACCGGCCTTAAGGCCACATAATACAAAAGACGTCAAAAAGACCTTGAGTCCTACAGTAGCGAAAACATCAAAAGTTAAACTCTGAGTGATGGCCCATCAAATTGCCCACCGGCATTCGACTGGGAAGTGCAGCCTAGTACTCCAGATGTCCTTCGTCAAATCCACATGCAAAGTAGTCGTAGTCGTCCTCGACATCATTGTAGACTTATGAGATTTATTTGAGTGTAGCACGTGAGTACATAAAGTACTCTACGAGTCTTGGAAAAAATGCATATATGGTTCTTTTGCACAAAACAATATTTCAAGTTTAAACATTTTCCATAAAGCACATTTGACAAAAAGTAGTTCTAATAATTAAGCTAATTATATCACTAGTGGAGGTTCTAGCTACCAACCACTAGTATCAAGGCTCTAGCCACCAAGGTTCAAAGGATAGGGATCTAGCTGTCCAGCTGGCTCTAGCTATCCAGCTAGTTCTAGCTGCCAGAAAACTACCCGAGAGTCCCCACTACTCTCGGTTTCCCAAAATATACTCTTTTAAAATCAAAACCAAAATCTACCATGTGAAAATACACCTCGCCCATCCATGACCGTGGGCACGACTATTCGAATAGTTTTACACTTTGTAGAGGTTGTATAGCTTGACCCACATGAGATAATCAGTTTATAATATCGACCATGACACGCTTTCTTGGGCGTGCGACTAAGAGATCATCACAAGGCCTTTACAATACTTTATCCTTACATTAACCCACCTGATGAGCTTAACCCCAAGTTGTGGAAGTTCATTTACCATCGACCCGGAGCTCACCGTTGTGGGGGATAACCTTCCGAGACATGGACGTCAATTACCATCGCCTGACACAAGCCTCGATAGACATGGACGTTCACTTACCATCGTTTGCACTACCCAGGATATGAAAGTACATTTACCATAACCTGCACATTCCAAGATATGGAAGTACATTTACCATAATCAAGAGGACACTTATCAACTACAGCCTCCGGGCGTAATGCTTGGACTCAGTAGATTATTCAGCATGGTCCGTCCCATTTTGGACATGTGGTTCTATAATAGTGCTCAGTTTAAATAGTCACAAGCGTCGGTCTTTAATATGACTTGGGCTGAACATACCACAATACAAGTTCTTGTACTTTAGCTGCACCCGCCTGATCTACCACCTGCCCAAGTCTAAAACAAGTTTCTCTATTTTATTTTATTTTCCAAATACTGACATTTTCTAATGTCATACATTTCTCAAAAAGGATTTGCATAACAGGTAATAATGGTTTCCTCTCATTGGGTGATCAAGACTGATAAGCATGTCTAAACTATTCTACCGCATTTAACTATTCCACAATATTGTAATCAATATTGCGGAGTTCTATGCTAGGGTTACAAGGGTATAGGATAACAATTATCAAAGGGAGACATTAACAACTTTTGGTTTAACTAACCACCTATAATTTGAACTCATCATTATATGTGAAAATAGCAATGCATAAAACTTTTAAAACTGAAAAGATAATTTAAAAATCATAGGTACAAAATGGCCAAAGGAGACTCGCCTTCGTTGATATTGGAGGTTAACGCTTCTGATTGATCCAAAGTGGCTTCGGCGGCGTCAGACTCTACACGCACGAAATGAGGCAAATAAATACAAGAAAATTAGATAAAATGAAAAAATTATAAAATTAGTACCAAAAGAGAGATTATGAATTTAGATGGATTTAGGAATGAGAATCGATGGAATCGGAGTTCGTATGGAGGAGAACGAACGTCCGGAAGTTTTACCGAAAAGGAAAATCATGGAAAAAGAGAAGAGGGAGAATATTCCTTGGAATCTCTTTTTTAAGAATTAATTTGATTAAAAGAAAGAGACTGACTTTGGGGCCCCACATGTAAGTGACTAAGAGAGAGAGATGGATGAGAGAGTGAGTATGACATGCGGGCCCTTGCTATCAGTGGTTCAACGAAGAACCACAGAGCACAAGGAAACAGGGGAGAGGAAGGAGTGCACGTCATGGGGTAGCCAGCAGCGAGGGGCTGTACGGCGGTCGGCGGCGATGGCGAAACGGGTTGTTGGTGACTCAAGGAAGCAGTAGGAGGTGGCGGCGCAGTGAGTGGTGACTAGAGGCGGTGCGCGTGGGCAAGGCGGCACATGGGCGGCCCGGGCTACATAGGGCGATGACGCTCCGGTGGCGACCGGCGGCGGGCAGCACGAGCATGAGTTGCACGACGGAGAGAGGAAGGTCAAGGCATAGTCGGGGAGGCTTGGGGATGGCCGAGGAGACGTGGCAGCGGCGATCGGCGGTGATGAAGAAGAGCCCACGGCAGCGGCGAGCTCCGATGACGGAATCGACGAATAGAGGTGGGAGATGGAAGTAGGGGACTTTAGAACATGTGGTGACATGGCTAAGTGGGTGAGTGCTTCACCGGAGCGGCGGGAACGTAGAGCGGGGGTGGCGGCCGTTGACGGGGAAGAACACGGAACTTTAGCGCGGTGAAGTTCGTGGTAGGGGAAATGGGGAGGAGGTGAGGTGGCTTTTATAGGCGCAGAGGGGAGGGAACTAGGCAGCATGGGTGCGGCGTCGGGCACGACGGCCATGGAGCAGGCGAGGGGGTGGCATGGCACGCGAGGAGCTAGCACAACGTGGCGAGCGGTGGCCAGTGCAGTAAAAAATGGCAGGCGTGGAGCTCAGGAGAGGCACAGGCAAGGGCGCACAGGGACGTAGGTAGGAAATGAGAAGGAAGAAAGAAAAAGAAACAAAGAGAAAGGAAAGAAAAAGGAAGAGAAGGAAAAAGAAAAGAAGAGAAAAAGGGTTAGGAAATATCCAAATTTCGAAATTTGAATTTGGGATGTGATGACGAGATTCGAATTGAGACGATGGAATAGGAATTTGAACTTCGGATCAGGAATGAAAATATACGCAAAAACTCCTATTAAAATCCAATGTTTTAAATTAATTAATTTAAAATAATTTTTTTTGAAAAAGGCCAAATTTGGAAATGTTACACTTAGCTAATTAAGTCATTGAAAACTAGCTTTACACATTGGTAGGCCATGGGAGTGCGAGCATGATCGGTGTAGGCATGTTCGAAGGGGCTCCCTTCACTAAGACGTTGGGAATAAAGCTTTCCGACACAACGGTGAATGCCTCACTGAGACGGGGGTGTACACAGGTGAAGTGAGGTTGTTCATTCACGGGGCTAATGCAAGGTTAGGACTAGGTGATGTAAAGGCTTCGATGCGTACTCTAGACTACTTACCAAAGGTTAGTAAGCGGTGGTATCGACGGATGCCGAACAAACTAGAGAATTCGTGTGCTATGGGTAAAGTTGTATATGTCTGTAGAGTATAAATCTATTTAAATAGCCATGCTAGTGGTCATAAGCATGCTTAGTGCGGTCCATCGGTATAGTCTTGGTTTTCATAAAAAGCAGTTTAGTTGGAAAAATGTGGGAAATGGTTTGTTAGCTTATATTTGAGGTGAATGTCATGTCTATGACTGAAAATAACATGTTGCTTGCAGCCGAGGAAGGTTGCGAGTTATTATTTATTCAATTACATACTGGTTGTCCTTTATCTATTTAACCGCTCTTTAAATTTTAGTTTGCAAAGTCTTTAGTATTGATATTGCAAATAAAATTTGCTTAGTATCTTGAAAACAACTTTGTAGCATAGAGTCATATTTCTTTGATAAGCCTTGCATTTATAATATGTTGCGATACACTATAAGTCTTGTTGAGAACACAATGTACTCAATCTTGCTTAAATTGTTATTCAGACTTAGAGGATGAGCCTCGTCGGGTGACACTTTATTTGCACTCGACGGAGGGGTTCGGTGACAAGTCTTTCTAGGACTTGTCTCTTGTCAGTTGCTTGAGGGTTCGGATGGGCATAGCGCTGGACCATTTTTGTTTATTTACTATGCTTTCCGCTGCACTCTGTTGAAACTCAAGTTTTATTTGGCCAGTCAACCCTTGTGATGTAAATTCTGTAATCGCTTAAGTTATATATCATAATTGTTCTATTTTGTATGTATAAATATATAGATGTGATTATCAATATCGTGGGTGTGTGTACTAGTCACTGATCATGAGACTAGTATAGTACACATATGAGGGTTTCGGGTATTTAAAGCCTGTGGTCCGATAGGTATGCAATATTTTGTATTAACACTGCAAGTACAATTCTTCTGGATAATAATGGACCATCATGAGTTGACCAAAAAGCAGAGAAATTTTCACATACATTCCATTGCCAACAAGCAAAAGTATTTCGGTCGGAAAACATCAATACCCATGTACTCACCATAATTCCTGTCGCCAGCAACTGCAGGTTAATATTGTGGATATTTTGCCTGCAAAAGTCATCGTAGCCTCACCAGGCCATCATTTATGTGAGCTTGGAGGGTCCAGAGAAGAGAGGGTTACCGTCCAAGAATAATTGACAAATAATCCATCGCACAGATCACAGAAGGGCCTTTCATACTCGTTGAGCTTATCCTGCTAGTTGAGATCACTAATTCACGGTAATTGAATCATACCTGCAGAGCAAGTCAAAGACACAAGTAATTCAGTAAACAAGCTTTACAACTAAAACCAGTCATGCTAACAACACAGTAGGAAATATCAACTCCACCGCATGACTAAAATGAACTGAATCGAGTGTGACCTCAATATTGTTCTAAAGGATGATTCAGTATTAATGATAGACATACCTCCAAGAAAAACTGAACAATACAGATCAGAGAACAACTTTTGCCATCAAACAAATCGTTCCTCAGTGTTAGTCCAATTTAGACACGACATGACAACATTTCACTCTCTAGGATCCAGGAAGTGTCACCGTTAGAATCTAAAATCACTTTCAGAACACAAAAATACAAGATACCATGAAAGAGATTACCAACCAGCCATCAAATCCCAAGGTAGAAGTCAGCTCTATGAGGTGCTGTCTACAGACTAATGCAGTCTCTTTTTCTTTCTTTCTCTTTCCAAGGAGAATAACACCTTATAGACAGATATATAATGGAATTGATACTACTAGAAAGAAGAAAGACTATGGATTTTAGTTGCTTACGTGTTGCGGCACCGCTAGAGATGGTTATGTAGTTCACGAAGGATAAAGATAGAGCTGTTCAAATGTCGGACCGGGCCGGGCTTGAAAAGCCCGGTCTAAATTTGGTAGGCCCGAGCCCGGTCTGAAAAGTTGAATTTCGTATTAAAATGTATTATTTTAATCTTTTTTAGAATAAAAAGTATTATTTAATTCGTTTTCAGGATTAAAATAATAGATTTTCATTTTTTAATTGTTTTTTTTTGAATTTCGGGCGGACCGCTTGTGAACAGTCTAATAAAAGAACATTTTTATTAATTAATTATTTTTAAAATTTTATTTTAAAGTTAACTCGATTTAACTTTATTTCCAATTCTGACTCTTTGGTCACGTCATCACTCGTGACGTGACAAAACAACGTTGTCACGCCGTAGGATAAATTCGCTAAATAGTATTTTTTTTGTCACGTCATTGGTGGTGACATGACCAAACAATATTGTCACGTCACGGGTGGTGGCGTGACAAGAGCTTGCTCAGATATGAGCTGATGTGATAGTGTTATTTTGTCACGCCATAAGTAGTAGTGTGACCAAAAGAATCAGAATTAAAAATAGGGAAACGCTTCTACGCTGACGTCCGATATGAGCGTTGCGTTCGGACGCTTGAATCCATCGTCCATTATGATTCGGGTGATACTAGCATTGGTGGTGATGATGATACTATTAATATAATAAAGACAGACAAAGAAAGGTACGGATGTATTCGAGCATTGCAGTTTGTTTACGGCATAGTTATTTCTCAGGGAAACATAATCCAAGTACATTATTCATCTACTACCACTGTTTATAATTTTTTTTGGATTTATTTAATTTTCATCCTCCGCGTGATGTCTTCCGTCGACTCCCTCGCTGCCGGCCTGTTGAAAACAATGTTGTATATTGTTCTTTGGAATGTTGCACCTGTAGAAAAAAAAGTGTTGCATATGTAGAAAAAAATTGTTGCATCTGTAGAAAAAAATGTTGCATACTGTTCACGGCAATGTTATAATTTTTTCCAACGCGCTTTTTTTTTCTAGATGCTTTGTTTTTTGATTTGTGATGTTGCAACCGTTGTCCGGAGATGTTGCAACCATTGTCCTAGGATATTGTTACCGTTGTCCGGGGATGTTGCAACCATTGTGCTATGATGTTACAACCGTTGTCCTAGAATGTTATAACCGTTGTCCGGGATTTTGCAAGTGTTGCATATATAGAAAAAAATTGCATCTCAGAGAAAATAAATGTTGCGTACTATTCACGGCGATATTGCAATATTTTCCAATGCGTTTTTTCCAAATTTTTGTTTTGATTTGTGATGTTGCAACCATTGTCCGGAGATGTTGCAACCGTTGTCCGAGAATGTTGCAACCATTGTTCGGTGATGTTGCAACCGTTGTCCGGTGATATTACAACCGCCACACTACGTCTCGGCCCTAACAGGACACCGGCCACTGTACTACATCTGAACGTCAACACGGGAGGACTGTACGGGTGAGAGCTCCCACCCGTACGTCTGACCCCTAGTGCCTCCCCTAGCTAGGAATACTCTTGTACGTACGTGCCGCGACCTCGATAACGATGTGACGATCAGCTCGATCTCATTTTCTTCTTAGTTTGCCGATTGCAGATTCACAGGTGGCTCTTCAAGTCGTCATGCATTTACGTCGGTACACGTATGTCACGATCAGGCAGGGTATGAGCTGGATTCAAAGCATGAAGCCAGGCCGTAATGCGGGCTGACGCCCATGTAACGAGAGTATTATGTAAGGGAAGCCAACGCCCATGTAACGAACCTATCTTACTAACTCAAAATCAACACGGGAAGGACCGTACGGATGGGAACTCCCACCCGTATGTCCGACCCCTAGCGCCTCCCTTAAAAATAAGGTCCGAAGAGCCGCAAGTTGTTTATTTATATATATATTTACGCGCAGCGCAGTCACGCTAGGCCAGACCATGCATGATAAATACCATTAAATTAAAACGAAAATGATATTCTGCGGACCGTTCGATCGATACGCACAGGGGCAAAGGTGGTGTCCGCGACTTCGTGTCATGTATATTGATGCGCGATCTTTCCGATCTTCCGTTCCATTCCATATGCAGCCTCTGCTGCCCATCCCGCAGCGCACACACGCATGCGACCCTACTCTGACGTGACTTCACCGCCAATGAGTCCAATGGCTTCCACAACCGATGCCTCATCATCGCCCCTCCCCGTCCACTGACCCCATTGCCGAAGAGCATGGTCGACGTGCAGCCGTGTGAGGCTAAATCTCTAGTTGAAAGCTAAAATATCCTCGTTTTCAATTTGAAAGTTTCAACCTTTAGTTGGAAGTTTTGGTTCCCATTCAAAAGTTGCAAAAACTCTAGTTGAAACTTGGAATTTCGAGTTGAAAGTAGGATATTTTCAAGTAAATGTTATAGTTCAATTAAAAGTATCAAAATCCGAGTTGCAAGATTCAAAATTTTCTTATGAAAAATTGCAAGTTTCTACTTAAAAATCATGCAGCAGCGGCAGACAACAAGCTTGTCACCGGTGGGGAAGTCGATCCGGAGGGTATCAGCCGGGGCGGTGAGGGAGGAGATTTGGGGGCTTGTTGTGTTAGGGCATTGGCTGGCAATTGAAATGATGAACGCCCGCGACATAGGAGCTCCTGGATTTTTTTAAGAAAAGAGTTAACTATATAATAATAAATGCTACTCCATCCAGTCATCTAAAGTGGTGTCCCACGGTGTGCGTACGTAGTCAAACTATTTTAACTTTGGCAAACATTATCTTTATGAAATGACAATGATGCACGTCGATTTCCACCAAAAATATGTTCACATTAATGTAAATATGTATCAAGTTTTACAAATATATCACTGTAGAATTTAAGGATTAAAGTTGTGTTTTGAAGACTGTATCAATGTTCAAAACACCACTATTTTATCAACGGGATCCTAGTTACCCTGGTGTGTGTTTTGTCTGACCAATCATCGCTCCCTCTTTTTTTTTTATGAAGAACAGGCCGGAGAACTGTCTAATATATTAATAAAGAAGGTAGCACAAACAAACAAAGACGTGCAAGTTTAGAGTCAAACTTAATTACACAGGTTTGAAATGCTCCAAGCACTTGGCTCCCACAAGGGTCCAAGTCCTACCTTCTTCCTTAATCTTTGCAACCAGATCTATACGAGTGGTTGACCTGTTATTGAATATTCTATTGTTGCGTTCCTTCCAAATTTCTCAGGTGGTGAGGATGACCACCGTTGCCGTCGCTCTTCTTAGGAGTTCTCCCCTACTATTAATCTTTATCCACCAATCTCCAATACTCTAGCTATCCGCCCAATGGTTCCCAGCCCAACCAATTGGCCAGCGAATTCCACACCCGTCTAGAACATCTACACGCGTAGAAAAGGTGCAAGACCGCTTCCTATGCGTGTTTGCAAAGTGGTAGATGTGTTGGTTCGGCCAACCCCTCACTTGTTGTCTGTTCGAGGTCTTAAGATGGTTTTGAAAGGCTACCCACGAGAAGAACTTGCATTTTAATGGAAGGGGACGAGGTTTTCATTTTACTTTTTTTTAGTATGTTGTTGCTGAGCATGATCTGAATATATGGTTCGTGTCGAGTAGTCGAAATCGTTGGCGACTTTCACAGAATACTAGTGCTCAACCAGTTGTCTTCAACAATGAGGACTTGTTGTAACGGACACCACATGTTTCATTTTCTCGTTTCACTGTTATGAATGGACAGGGGCGGCAATGCATGCATCTTCGACATTGGTGTCTTAATCTGTTTCTCAGTGGACTGCATGTTAGTTCGCACGCGAAGACTTCCATTCCCACTCCATGTCGTCGCTGGCCAATCCTTCTGTCCAGACTCGGTTTGCTGTCTAGGGAGATAAAGATCACAAGACTCACTTCTTAAATGTAATACTAGTACGTATTGTTGCGAATTACCACATCTGAGTAGTGACACAGGAATTGATCCATACACAAGGACAATCAATCACAGCCGAACACGCAATCCACTGATCCTCTCGACCGATAGACCTTAGTTAATTTCGTGGATCAGCGAACGAGCATAGTAAGGAAGAAAGGAAGCTCTAGGCCCCCAGCACAGAAGAAAATACTTGGGTGGATGCGCCTAATTGAGTGCAGAACTGCTGCAGGCGTCAGATGTAGACACATAATTCGGCCAACATCATTTCAATTATATGAATACTTACATGCAGACACTACTTACATATTTCAACATTATCAGCAGGGGATACCCTTATAATACGAGAATGAAAACTATAATATCAGTCACTAGATCAACTATGAATCATATTGATTAAGACATATTATCTTTTTCTAGATTAAGGCTGTCTATCTATCTTAACTAATAAAAGAAAGAGTTTACCCCCGCGCAGCGGGAGGATTATCTCACCCCTACGTACGTAAAAAAAAACCAACGGAACACCTACGCACACTGGGACCACCGTGTGAGCCACGATGTATCCCTAACGTGGCCACTCCTCGTATCTGCACCATCGCCGCCCCACTCTTCTTTCTTCGATTCCGTGCCATAGCCCCCACCCAACCCCCCCCCCCCCGGGGTCTACCCCACCTCGCACCCACATCGGCTCCGCCGCCCTTGATTCACGAGCCTTCGATCTCGCCGTCACCAGAACCACCCTCGTCACCGGCTAGCCGCGTGCGTCCCCGTCCCTCGGCGCTTACAAAGCCTCACACGTCGCATTCCCCTTCTCTCTCTAGCTCTTGCCCTAGGCTCCGTCGCGGCCACTCCACCCACTCCCCTGCCCCCATCTCCTCCCTCACCCTCCCATCTCGTGCAAAGTTTATATTTCCGTTACAACGCATGGACACTCTGCTAGTATTTCTGTAAAGATGGAGAGGCGTAAGAGGAAACCACAATCTTCTCTTGCCATTTTTTCTTTCTTAAAAGGTGCCTTCATGATATAGGGCAGAGTGTAGTTTCTGAAATCCTGGCGGATAACTCTGCATTTTGAGGTAAATGCAAATCATGTAATCATGTGAAGTTTGAGTACTGATCTGTAATCCTCGATTTCACGAACTTTTAGCATTTGGTTGTGCCGGCTTAACGCGCTAGTGCCGGCTTAACGCGTACTACTACCGTACTATGCCATCATACAAAAGTACCGGCATTTGGTTGTGTATATGCATGTATATATGCCTAACGTATCTCTAGCCAGTATATTCATCCAAGGATCGATGGTGATGTGCGGTCTGGAGGGAAAACTCCAAAAACTACTACCCAAAAAAAACGAATTTACTAGTGCCAAACGTACCAATTACCTGCAAAAGAGACTAACAGAAATGGGGTGATGTGATCTGAACTTTTAGCATAAACGCCTTTTTTTATCCTGTGAAAATGCCTCGTAAATATCGTGAAAAATGGTCTAGAAGTTTTTAAAAATTCTCAAGCAATTAGCATAGTTAGGGGAGATGATGCTATATATCTCCACAAAAAGAATTAATAGCAAACTCAAACTGATTTGGGAGATATGAAAAGACAAATACTCATCTATCAGTTGAATATAGGAGAGCAGCCCGGGCCGTGGAAACTCCCCGTCGCGGTCCACTCGCCTGCGCTGCTGCTGGCTTCCACCGCTTTCGCGGCCCAACGATTCTAGCATCCCGCACGAGCCCGCCCAGCTCCTAGTGGGAGAGGCCCACGGTGTTGCCTGCCACCGTCCCTCGTCGTTTGCACCGCGTTCTGCGAGGGATATTGCCTGTACGTATTTTGGGCTCAAACGTTGGTCTTCCGTGAGAATGGAGCTCATCAGCTACTGAGATTGGCTAAAAGAATCAGCCACCGTGACCTCTGCTCGTCGTAGATTGCGTGCCGCGCGCCAACTTTTGGAACTTTGACCGCTACTGTGCATAAAAATATTTAATTTTGTTATCTAAAAAATGTGGTTTTGCTAATTTACGGATGCCCTTTACTTCCCCAACTTGCGGATGCATCTCCCAACCGTCTGATCCGCATCAGACACGATCTCCGCCGCCAGATCACACGCCGCGTTTCCCCCAAGCATTCGCGAGTTCCATACTTCTTCCCCGTGTCCTCTTCCGCATCAGCTCGCTTCCTCTCTCTCCTCTTGAGTTTTGACGTCCACGCTCACATAGTATTGCCAAAGTGAGAAAACACCTTACTACTCCTTGGCAATTTCCAAAAAATAAACCGATGCCTTGTACGTTAGTTTATCAGTCTAAGAAGCTTGGTACGTATCAGTTTTTTTAATGCTTGGTACGTATCACGTGATGAGCACTCTTGCCACACGTTTATATATGTTCTTGGCTGTATGATCTCCCTGTTTGGTAGAGAGAGACAAAAATATTGGAATTAGTTGGGCTTTGGATCACTCCTTTATCAATAATTCCTAGAAAATCTCAAAGGTCCACTCATGTATAGTGATATATGAGATACTTTAGTTCCATATTGCTAGCTAAGGTGGAGCATGTCTAGCCTTGGTAAAACAAGAGAAAGTAGGACTACACTTGCCTTCGCTCGCTCGCCTCGCCTCACCAGCTAGGCCAGGCCAGGCTTTGCGGCACGCGACGTGCACATGAATGGTGCGGTCGTTCCGAGTTCGGCCGTAGTCCAGACGAGTGCGATTTCTGATAGCCGTTTCGTAATCAGAGGGCGGTCTCCATCCCTGTGCCTGGCGTGCACCGGTTGTGGGGAGAGCAGGTCTCCAAAACCATCATCCTTATAAGGAGTTTTTAAAAATTCTCAAGCAATTACCATGGTTAGTGGAGTGAACTTCAAAAGATGGCAGACAAGAGTCACTTTGTGGCTCACGGCTCTGAACGTATTTTGGGTTGCCTCCGAGAAACCTGAGGGAGAATTCGCTCCCGAACAGGAAAAGAAGTTTAAAGCAGCCACCATAATTTTTGTAGAATACGTTCTTAGCGTTCTTTTTTATTGTCTGTACGATGTGTATATGCACATGACAGACGCAAAGGGGATGTGGGAGGCACTCGAACATAAGTTCGCTACCTCGGATGCAAGCAGTGAGTTGTATACCATTGAGCAATATCATGACTACAAGATGGTTGAAAACCGTTCTGTAGTTGAGCAGGCATATGAAATACAATTCATTGCGAGGGAATTCGACCACTC
The DNA here is from genome assembly GCA_036346405.1 of Phyllostachys edulis. Lineage (NCBI taxonomy): Eukaryota > Viridiplantae > Streptophyta > Magnoliopsida > Poales > Poaceae > Phyllostachys > Phyllostachys edulis. The sequence continues at coordinate 86,814 of JAYEVD010000621.1, read as the reverse complement.
AAATGCACATTACCCAATAAGTTTGTGGTTAGTGGTATCATTGCCAAACTATCCTCTTCATGGAGGAATTTTGCCACATCTACGAAACACAAGAGACAAAATATTTCCGTTGAGGATCTGATTGTGTCCCTTGATGTTGAAGAGAAAGCTCAGGCGAAAGATGTGCATCCTAAGGTGGCCGAAGGACATTCCAGCGCCAATGTTGTACAGCACCATGGTAACGAAAAGTTCAAGGGAAAGGCCAAGGTCGTACAGACCACCAACTTTAAGAAGAATAAGAAGCCAAACAAGAAAAAAAGATGTCTACTATGTTTGCGGTAAGGACGGCCACTAGGCTAACAAATGTCCTGACCGTAAAGGCAGAAAGAATGAGCATAACCAGACCAAGTCTGTGAATGTGACTATTGGCAATACCGGAGTAGGAACATCTGAGTATGGTAATTTACCTACTTTCGGTCTGTCATTCCACCGACTGGTGGATTGACACAGGGCCTAATGTTCATGTATGTGTTGATGTGTCCTTGTTTTCTTCTTATCAGATCGCTCGGGCTTCCTCTGTGTTGATGAGAAATGGTTCGCATGGCTCTGTTCTTGGTGTTGGCACGATAGATCTGAAGTTTACTTCGGGAAAGATCGTGCAGCTGAAGAACGTGCAACATGTCCCCTCAATAAATAAGAATCTCGTCAGCGGCTCCCTTCTGTGTAGAGATGGGTATAAGTTGGTTTTTGAGTCAAATAAAGTAGTCATTTCTAAATTTAGACTCTTTATTGGAAAAGGCTATGATTGCAGAGGCTTGTTTCGCTTTTCCCTTTCAGATTTCTGTAATAAGGTTGTAAACCATATTTGTGATCCAAATAACGGGGATGAGGCCAACGTTTGGCAGTCACGTTTGTATCACATAAATTTTGGTTGTATGTCTCAGCTATCTAGTCTAAATTTAATTCGAAACTCTCTATAGTCAAAGTTTCTAAATGCCAAACTTGTGTGCAAGCAAAGCTACCTCATAAAACTCATAAAGTTGTGGAGGAAAGAAATTTGGTACCTTTAGAATTCATACATTCAGATCTCGTGAGATGAATGGTGTTGACAAAAGGAGGAAAAGATATTTTATGACTCTAATTGATGATGCTTCTAGATATTGTTATGTGTATCTATTGAAAATAAAAGATGGGGCTCTAGACTACTTTAAAACTTATAAGGTCAAGTTGAGAATCAACTAGAAAGAAAAATCAAAAGAATTCAATCGGATCGTGGTGGAAGTATTTCTCAAATGAGTTCTCCCAATTCTGTGTAGAGCACGGAATTATCCATGAGAGGACACCTCCCTATTCGCCTCAATCCAATGGGGTTACTGAAAGAAAGAACCGCACGTTGCATGACTTGGTTAATGCTATGTTAGACACTACGGGTTTATCTAAGGTATGGTGGGGGAGGCTGTACTGACCTAAATTCATGTCCTGAACAGAGTTCCCACTAAGAATAGTGAGATTACTCTGTATGAAGGATGGAAAAGGAGAAAACCATCACTATCCTACTTGCGCACTTGAGGGGTGTTTAGCAAAAGTCAATATACCGATAACTAAAAAGCGCAAATTTGGACCGAAAACTATGGATTGTGTCTTTCTAGGATATGCTCATTACAGTACTACCTATATGTTTCTAATAGTTAAATCTGAGCACTACTAGGGAAAACCTCATCACAGACGGTTCAGAACCGTCATCACAGACGGTTTTCGAACCGTCTGAATTTGTTTGTCTGTGATAATATGAGGTTATCACCGACGATTTTTGAACCTTCTGTGAAAACTCATCACAAGCGGTTCGAATAAGAACCATCTGTGATAATCAATTATCACACACGGTTCTTGTTCGAACCGCCTGCGTGATAACGTTTTCCTGAGCGGTTCTTGTTCAAAACCGTCGATGATGAGTTTTCACAAACAGTTCTTGTTTAGAACCGTTTGTGATAGCCTTTTCTGTTACAAAAAAAACCAAAAATGGCTGCTAAAACTTCGAAGGCTGTTTTGAGGCCCTAAACGACCTTTTTTAGGGGGTTTCACTTTGTCTGGAGTCTCCTGAGCCTCGCGAATGAATCTGATATGGACTTTATGGATTTTTGAATTGAACTTTTCGTTAGCTTTCCAACGAGCCAAAGAACGTCGCAATCCAAGTTCGTATGCAAAAGTTATAACGGTTTTACCGGACAGTGCACGATCTACCATCTATATTTTTGGGCAAACCAAATAACTCAACATGAACTACACATGCACAGAGAGCCTCCAACAATAAACCACAGCATCACCCACATCACAGTAGCATCAACTCAATCCATTTACAGAGCACTAACACTACCTCTTAGTAATCCACATCATAGAGCAAAGGGGGGAGTAGAGAGAGTGGAGGAGGCCGAGGCGACGAGGTCGTGGGAGGCCGAGGCAGGGGTGAGGTGGAGGAGGTCGGGGTGACGGTTCGGAGGAGGCCGGTGATGATGAGGCCGGGCGAGTTGGAGGAGGTCATGGTGACAAGCTCGGGGGAGGCCGGGCGCAAGGTGTGAGGAGGAGAGATGGCGAGAGGAGGAGATGGAGGTATCAGTGAGGAGGAGAGAGGCAAAGGCGCAAGGTTATATAAAGCAAGTTTCGAGACCGCCCATTATGTCCAAATTTTCGTTTCCCACCCAACAATCGAGACGGTTCTTGTTAAGAACCGTCAGGATATATAACTATCACGACGGTTTGTAACTAGAACCATCTCGTGTTAATTCACGATGGTTGTTCTCAAGAACCGCTGCGTGATAGCGGTGATTATCCGCGAGCGTTTTTTAATAGAACCGCTCAGGATCATTCATAAACGGTTCTAGTTACAAACCGTGCTGTGATAATCGGTGATTATCACGAGCGGTTTTTAATAGAAAAATTGATGATCACTAAATGGTTCTATTAAAAAATCGTCTGTGATAGGTGCGTATCACAGACGGTTCATAATAAGAACCGTCTGTGATAAGCTATGCCCGGTCCCCATAGACCCAACACAGACAGTTCCTTTTGAACCATCTGTGATGAGGCGTCTGCTATTGCATGTTTTGTAGTAGTGGAGGTATCTGACATGCATGTCGATACAATAATGGAGTCTCGAGATGCTATATTTTTTGAGAATATATTCCCCATGAAGGATATGCATAACTCTACTAGTCAAGCAAATGATTTAACTCCTGAATCCATAATTCCCATTGAGCATTCTAAACACACACACGAACAAATCCTTGAGAAGGATGACAGTATTGTTCCTAGAAGGAGCAAAAGACAAAGGATTGAAAAATCCTTTGGAGATGATTTCACTATGTACCTTGTGGATGATGTTCCCAAATCTATTTCGGAGGCATATACATCTCCTGATGCAAAGTACTAGAAGGATACGGTCCGTAGCGAAATGGATTCCATTCTCGCTAATGGGACTTAGGAAATCACTGATCGTCCATATGGCTGCAAGCCAGTTGGATGTAAGTGGGTGTTCAAGAAAAAGCTTAGGCCTGATGGTACTATTGAAAAGTACAAGGCAAGCCTTGTGGCCAAGGGCTATACTCAAAAAAAGGAGAAGATTTCTTTGATACTTACTCAGTCGTTGCTAGATTGACCACTATACGAGTACTACTATCCTTGGCTGCCTCACATGGTCTTATTGTCCATTAAATGGATGTTAGGACAACTTTTCTCAATGGAGAGTTAGATGAGGAAATCTACATGGAACAACCTGATGGTTTTATGGTAACCGGTCAAGAGGGCAAGGTTTGTAAGTTACTAAAATCTCTATATTGTCTCAAGCAAGCACCTAAGCAATGGCATGAGAAATTCGATAGAACTTTAACATCTGTGGGCTTTGCAGTAAACGAAGCTGATAGATGTGTTTACTACAGCTATGGTGGGAGTGAAGGAGTTATATTGTGTTTGTATGTTGATGACATACTTATCTTTGGAACAAGTCTTAACGTGATTATCGAGGTTAAGTCTTTTCTGTCCCAAAGTTTGACATGAAAGATCTGGGAGAAGCTGGTGTAATTCTAAACATCAGCTGATCAAGGGTGAGGATGGGATTACACTTCTACAATCCCATTATGTGAAAAAGGTCTTGAGCCGTTTTGGCTATATGGATAGCAAGCCTTCTCCAACACCTTATGATCCTAGTCTAATACTTCGAAAGAATAAAAGACTAGAAAAGAATCAACTGAGATATTCCGAGATTATTGGTTCACTCATGTACTTAGCTAGTGCTACCCGGTCTGACATCTCATTTATTGTAAGCAAATTCAGCCAGTTTACCTCTAATCCGGGAATGTTCATTGGCGTGCACTCGAGCGGGTTATGCGCTACTTGAGAGGTACGATGAGTTATGGAATTCATTATACCGGGTACCCTGGCGTACTCGAAGGGTATAGTGATTCCAATTGGATATCTGATGCTGATAAGATTAAGGCTACAAGTGAATATATTTTCACTCTAGGTGGTGCTTCTGTTTCATGAAGGTCTTGTAAACAGACCATTTTGACAAGCTCAACTATGGAAGCAGAACTCACGGCACTAGATTGTTGAAGTAGAATGGCTACGTGAACTCCTGATGGATTTGCCGGTGGTTGAAAAACCGATTCTGGCCATCCTGATGTATTTTGATAATCAAACGGTTCTCGTTAAAGTGAACAGTGCAAAGGATAACATGAAGTCCTCCAGGCATATAAAAAGACGATTGAAATATGTCATAAAATTGAGAAATTCTGGAATAATAGATGTGGATTATATTCCAACGACTAAGAATCTGGCAGATCCCTTTACAAAGGGTTTATCACGGAATGTGACAGATTGTGCATCGAAGGAGATGGGAATGAGACCTATGTGAGTTACACCACAGTGGCAACCCAACCTATGTGATCGGAGATCCCGTTAAGTAGGACCTGGGAAAAACAAACTGTTTGATTAATTGAAGGAGAGTACATTCTATAACCCACTCCACTAAAGATGTACTCTCAAATCTGTATGGTAGGATGACTTTGTCTTAATGTGTTCAGTGGCTTTAAATAGCAAAGATGCTATCCTACAGAGCATTCTTAAAAGAACACACCTATGTGAGCCCGACTGCTAGTCAAAGTCTATGAGAAATGGGTACTCTCTAAGAAGCTCATGAGGAGACACCGAAGTATGACTTATATGCTCCACCCGAGGGGTAGCCTATTGGCAGCCTAGTATCAGTCAAGGCTTTAGGTGAAACTCGTTCACGCAAAACTGTCAATTCAAGACTTAGTCCATTGTGTAGTTGTGAATGAATGTAGCTTAATGCTCTAGGTGGATGTTCAACCCTAATAGGTCTCCACTGAAAAACTAGTATATTAACAGTACTTTGGAACAACAGACAAACTTTAGTCCCATATTGTTAGCCAAGGTGAAGAGACACCACCTTATAAGGTGGAGCATGTCTAGCCTTGGCAAAGCAAGAGAAAGGAGGAGAAAGTAGGATTACACACGCGTGCTTGCTCGCCTCGCCTCACCTTGCCACGCCACGCCAAACCAACAACGTCTACAGCGTACTCGATCGGCTCGATGCTGCGGCGCTCAATGCCATGGACAGGAATATCATTTTGTAAATGAATGAATGATTGCTTGATTCCTATGTTGTCATGTACTAAAGAAACTTTCATATTTTAGTTTCAAAGTGTGTGTCCCAACATCCAAGTTGCCCCCATTGCGCGGTAAACCACGTGGTGACCACCCTGATGTTGAATGAAACTTGCAATGCTTTCCTTCTCCCAGTTGGACATGGCTTTTGTATCTTGGCTTCGTAGGCCAGCGCAAAACATTCGAGTTTTTGGCTCATTTATCTTCTTTTTTAAACGAAATAGCAAATATAGTCTTCTTGTGTCTTAAATGACAAAATTGGCACCCATATCATGCTCTCAGTCCACGGCAAGATGACATGCGAGCGCGACAGGTGGTCTATGCACGTTCCCATTGCAGGCAAGCACATTACTGGCACGGACTCGTAGCACGGCAGGTGGCCTATCGCGGTCTAGGAGCGGGCCAAATGGCTTTTGCGGACTGGGAGCATGGTAGGTGTTTGCCGTGGTGTTATTTTTGCAATTTCGTGCTAGCAGTGGCTACTTTTGCTGTTGCAATTAAAAAAACGCGCTAATTTAGCCAAAGATTTACATTCTGCCTTGCCTAGCTTCTTTATGTGTAGACCAACATGCATGTCTTTGGTTATAATCTATGACATTTTTTTTGGGTTTATAGCTCATTATCTGGATAGAAAGTTATATTGCTCGGCTAATTTTCTGTAGTACCTCGGAACTGTTTGGCCTGGTTAGGCCAAGTAGCTGAACGAAGAATTATGCATGAATGCATGATGCATCTTACGATAGTGGTGGATACAATAGGAAGTTGTGAGGTCAAGTAACCCTATAGTTTCTTATGCAAAATAGCGTTGTCCTCCTTGATGTATATAAACCGATGCATTTTCGACCACCCCAGACAGTACATTTCGTCTATGGACTATGGAGTGATAGCGCAAGATGCGGCTTTTTCTCTCAAAGACCCAAAGAATCCATGTCATACATTGTTAGAAATGTGGATAACATTTTAATTCCAGTTTTTATTATGAGGCAAAGATCACAAATAACTAGTAATACATAAAACGATACTAACAGCAGGCTACTCATCGCACTTCTAAATATACTCAATAAAAGATTTATAACAGAAAAGTCTGGTCGTAAGACCAACTTACAGTCATGCTTGATGAAGAATGAAGCGGTCACGACTCGATCAAATAGAGATCATAGATGTCGCAGTGCAACAAGCGGTCGCTCAGATGCGCTGCCCAGAAACCTTATTGCCTCCCCGTGCAGGTTAACTCTGCGACAATGGTTCGGAGATAACGCTCACCCACCTTCCCGGTGCACGCCGAGGAGAAGGGACGGCTTGGTTCAAAAACAGGAGGATAGAGAGGAAGAAGCAGAATAATTGGAATGGAAAAAGATCTCATTTGATCTAGACCTCTCGAAAACCTTTCAAGGGTCGAGTCAATTACTCTCTAGTAACTGCTCAATAAAGCACACATTAGAACATGTAACGTCCGTTTTCGGACGGCGCATAGTATTTACTGTTCTGATTTTTGTTCTTCGCCGTAATTCAAATTACCAAGCTAATTCTGAAAACTTCCTTTCTTTTTTGGTGTGTGTTTCAAATGTAATGTCCGTAACATTTGAAATTCAATTCCGCAGCGTGGAGTTTCTCCTCTCTTTTGAAATCCCCAGGCCATTTTGAGTTGGGCCCCCTTTTCTTTCAGGCTCAGCCCATTTCTCTCTGTGCTAAGCCCATCCCCCTCCGGCCCACCCGGCCTACTTTCCTCCCAGCCCAGCCCAGTCCCAGCGTCCTTTTCTCCTTTCTTTTCCCGGCCTGCTCCGGCCCAGGCCACTTTCGACCTCCTCTTTTTCCTGCGCCGAGCCGCGCCTGGGGCCATCTTCTTCTCCCTCCCTCCCCCGTGGCGACGCCACCGCTTGCTCCCTCGTCTTGCTGCCTTGCCCACAAGTCGTTGTCGCGGCCACGCTCTCATGTCATGTCGCCGCAGCCCAAGACTGCTCCCTCGCTCTGTCTTGTCACCGCACGCACGTAAATCACCGTCCGCCACTCCCGGCCGTGCGCGTGAGCCTCGCCTCCGCCAACAGCGTCACCGGGGCCTCAAGGCCCAAGGAAGCCGACCCCTCCTCCCTTCATCTTCCCGTCGCCAAGGCGATGCCGCCGCCGCACCCCTCTTCGCCCCATAGCCACCGTCGCCGGACCGCCACGGCCGCCCGAGCCACCCGGCTCCACCTTGGTTCCCACGCCACCGCAACCGTGAACGCGTCGCTGCCCTCCGTGCCACTCCATCACGGGCGCCACCGCATAGCCCTTGTACCCGTGGCGCCCGCCGCCGCCTCTAGCCGCCTCGCCATGCCCTCTCTGGAGCTACCGCCTCCGCCCACGAAGTCGCCATCCTCGAGGGAGTCCATTTTGGGCACTCACCCACCGCTCTGTCGCCTCACTCGCCGGCACCGCCACTGCCTAGTGCCACCTGTTCGTCCTCTGCCTCTCCTCTCTGTGAACTGAAGATGAAATGAAATGGGGATTTGGTTTTTGTTTGAGCAGGCCCCATCGGTCATTGCCTTGCCCCCTCCCTCCCTTTGGCTACCATGTGCCCCCCCCCTTTTCCCTGTGTCGTGAACCGGCGCCCTATGCATATAAACTGGGTCCATGGCACTATGCAGTGCACCCCTTTCTCTCTCTCTCTTTTAATTCCAATTCCAAGTTCGGAAGCTCCGTTCTCTCTCGTCATAGCTCCAAAAATTATGAAATAAATTTCTAAAATTTTGTAAATTCAAGATCTTGCTAATGGCATAGGTCTTGTTCAATTTGGAGTTCGTTTATTATTCTTTATTATTTATTTGCTCTCTTTGCTTGTTTGTGCCTTTTTCCGGTGCGATTATCCGATTAGGATTTGAAGACACGGAGGACCTCCAAGTTGATCAAGCACAAGAATACCAAGATCCTCTTACCTATATCCAAGGCGAGTCAATACTTTGATCATATTGAGCCTACATTTTATGCAAATTATATTTATTTAAAGTACCAAAATTGCATGCTTTAATTCTTTAATCAAATGTATGTTAAACCTTAAGGTAGTTAAGTACCCATTTGATGATTAATTAATTATAATGCCATCCTTGATAATTTGAATCCCTTAATCCTTGTCACCCTAGTAATCTATATGGTAATACTAGTTATAGGTTGTACTTAAGCGACATACTAGTCTTGCTTAAGTACCGGGGTATTAAATACCCTAATCATCATCTCTTCAAATATAAAAATGGTTTTGGGCAGTCATTGCGGGGAAATGACTGAGGTAAATGTGATAATTTGGTTTTCCTTCTCAAGACACTAATAACCTGCTTTTCCCATCTGGGCGGATGGTATGTTGGATGACGTGATGGTGGGCGCTAATGCAGCCCAAGGGATACTGGTATGTTGGTGGGTGCTAATGTAGCCCAAGGGAATACCGGTATGTGGAATGAACCATCCAGATAACCCTAAGGACTTAATCTTGTCATGACCTCCCGTGTAAAACAAGTGCAACCACAAGTCTGTAAAGTACAACCTGGCTAAATAATTTGTATCCATTAGTGCGAGTTGCACCAGGTAGATGTCCTGTGACGCTGTAAGTCTTTGTGGCGAGGAGTGTCGGGGTGCACGACGTAAGTCGTTAAGAGGGTGCAAGAGGGGGTCTGGGTAAGGGTTAACGGATCTAAACGGACATAACCCTTCGAAGACGAAACCTTAGCGGGTGTAACTAATACTGCTGGAGGCATTGTAAAGGCCTTGTGGTGATCTGCCCTTAATTCAAATGTCTAAGAAAACTTGTGTATATATCAAGACGATTATCTCTTGTGAGTAAAGTGTACAATCTCTGCAGAGTATTAAACTGTTTAAACAGCCGTGCCTATGGTTAAAGGCGGACATGGGAACTTAACTTGAGTTAGTTCTATTTCAAAAACCTTGTGAGTGGTATAAAATGTGGAGGGCTCACCTAGCCCTGTGTTGGATTTTACCTGAGCCTTCGAGCTTAGTGGTGGTAGTAATTGGAGGTAGCTCCAATCAAAAGAAGCATGCGGTATAGGTTCCACCGGATGGAACCTCTACTGAAATAAATATTGCAAAATTACTCTCTTTATTAAAATACAATTTGTTAAAATGTTAAGTGATAGGAATTTGTAATTATGATAATTGAAAATATGGCTTTAGCAAATAAAAGAACCTGAGCCATCTTTGTTAAGCCTTGCATGTATATTATTGCATTGTGTGTTGGCTCATGAGTACATAAGTTGTGCTCATTCTCGCTCTTTCCCCCAAATCCTCAGAAGCAGGAAATCCGGAAGACTACGCGTACTACAAGGATCCAGAAGCTGGAGGCTCAAAAGATGATGAAGAGTAGATTAGTTCGTTTAGTCCAGATCTCGCCCCAGTCTAGTTGACTCCGTTGGTACTTGCGTGCATCCAATATTATCTAGGTCCTTAGTTAACATCGGGCGTACACGGGTTTCCCCAGTCACTTGCCTGTAAAGAGATGTGCTCTCACCCCTTTTTGCTTCCGTTGTTGCTTCTGCTACTTTTTTAATGTATTTAGTTTGGCCTGTTCGGCCCTTATTATAAAACTTGACCCGATGAGGTCTATGTAAAGCTTTGAAGTGTTAATTAATGAATGGTATGGTTTTATCTACGCCATTTATATTTTGATTCAGCGATGTATCTGTGAGTGCTAGCTACTGATCCAGGGAATAGCACAGTGTTTTTATAGAGGATTTGGATTCTCGGAATCGGGTCCCAAGCAAGGCTGTATCGAGCATATGATTTGTAGGACCCTTAGCTAGACTGGTCGAGCCTAAGTACTTGAGTCTTATTTTCAAAAACTAAGAAAAGTTTTGAGCAAAATATAACGTATTTATTGCTCTTACTCATCTCTCTTAGTTCTCTACTTATCCCCTTTTTGTGAGTCTACTCTATTGCTGGCTCTCTCTTTTGTTTTAAAACTTTAGATGACCGTATCATCGTCCGATGGCCCATGGGATTTCTTCTCTCACGGCGAGAACGATGACGAGTTTGTCTGTTTTCCCCCGCAAACTCAAGCAGTGCCTTGGGTCGCCACCAGCCCATCTTCAGTGGCCGGAAGCCCTAGGTTCTAGATCGAAAGTCTCGTTCCATGGAGGTTGAGTTCATCGCTCACACCTTCCGGACCGAGCATCCCAGAGCCGTGATACGATCTGCGCGAGGTTGAAGACGACCGGGAGGCGCGTCACGGTGACAGGCGGGGCCCGTCTTGTGAGAGAGAGAGGAGCGGAGCTTCTTGGCTGGGCGGGCCGCCTTGTCGATGGGAGCAGCAGGCGGGCGCGGCGAGCCAGACCCACGCGATGGAGAGGCTGGAGCCATCTGACGGAAAGAAAGAAATGGCCGAAGGAATTCGGCCCAGGTGGAAGCTCCAACTTGTAAGCAACTTCTCCTCTTTTGACTAAGATTGGAAAGGGTCCGATGTATCTTGGTGCGAGCTTCTCGCTTACTCGAAAGCGGTGCATTCCCTTGAGAGGTGAGACCTTCAAGTACAAATAATCTCCAGGTGCAAAAGCTAATTCCCGGCGACGGTTATCAGCATAACTTTTCTGTCGAGTCTGCGCTATTTTCAGCTTTTCTCTGATTGACCTAACTTGATCTTTGGCCTCCTTCAAAATATTTGGTCCAAGTACTTGCCCTTCGCCTGACTCAGTCCAATACAAAGGTGTTCTGCACTTTCTTCCGTAAAGGGCTTCAAACGGGGACATCTGCAGACTTGATTGATGGCTGTTGTTGTATGAAAACTCTGCATAAGGTAGCATTTGATCCCAGCTGGTTTGGTTCTCTAGAGCACAGGCTCTCAGCATATCTTGTAAGATTTGATTTACCCTTTTTGTTTGACCGTCTGTTTGAGGGTGGTAGGTTGTACTGAAATTCAAATTAGTGCCCATGACGTTGTGCAACTTCTGCCAGAATCTTGAGGTGAACTGTGATCCCCGATCTGACACGATATTCTTGGGTACACCATGCTGGCACACTATCTTGGCCATGTATAATTCTGCTAGTCTGTCTCCTAAATAGGTGGTCTTGACTGGGATAAAGTGAGCCACTTTTGTTAAGCGATCTACAATTACCCAGATAGAATCATAACCAGCCTTGGTTCTTGGTAATCCAGTGATAAAGTCCATGCCAATTTCTTTCCATTTCCATTTAGGTATGTTCAAGGGTTGCAAGAGTCCAAAGAAGCTTCGGTGCACGCCTTTAACTTCGGCGGCAAGTGTCACACTGTGCTACATACTCCTCAATCTCATGTTTCATGCTAGGCCACCAATACATTTCCTTGAGATCTTGATACATTTTTGTGCTTCTAGGGTGGATGGAATACAAAGTTTCATGCGCTTCTTTGAGTATTAACTGCTTAAGTTCCTTCTGATCTGGTACACAGATACTCTTATTGAACCATATGATGCCTTGCTCATCTTACGAAAATCTTAGGATTTACCACCGCTTCATGTTTCTCTTGATCCCTTGATATCTCGCATCTTACGCTTGAGCTTTCTTGATCGATCTTGAAGAGTGGGTTGAACTTCGGAGTAGCTAAGTAACCTTCTTCCACAAACTCAAGCTTGAGCTTTTGAAATTCTTCGTGTAGTGCTGGCTAACTTTCTTTGATCATTAGAGTATTGCAGTAAACCTTTCTGCTTAAAGCGTCTGCTACAACATTTGCTTTGCCTGGGTGATAATGAATTCCCATGTTGTAATCCTTGATCAATTCTAACCATCTTCTTTGTCTCATATTAGGATCAGCTTGGGTGAAAATATACTTCAAACTCTTATGATCAGTGTAAACTTCACAACGATTACCGATGAGGTAATGGCGCCATATCTTCAAAGCATGTACTACGGTAGCTAATTCTAAGTCATGAGTGAGGTAATTGGCTTCATGAGGCTTCAACTGACGAAAAGCATATGCTACTACCTTCCTTTCTTGCATTAGAACACAATCAAGACCTTGTCATGATGCATAACAGTAAATCTCGAAATCCTTCCGTGCATCAGGCAGAATCAGCACTAGGGCGGTGGTCAAACGCTTCTTTAATTCTTGAAAACTCTGCTCACACTCTGGTGTCTAGGCAAATTTCCTTTCCTTCCTCAGCAATTGGGTAAGGGGTCTTGCTATTTTGGAGAATCCTTCTATAAACCGGTGGTAGTATCCTGCCATTCCAAGGAAACTTCCGATCTGAGGCACTGTCTTGGATGACTCCCAGATGAGCACATCATTGACTTTGCTAGGGTTGACAGCGACTCCTTCCGTAGACATGACGTATCCCAAGATGGTAACCTCCTTCATCCAAAACTCACACTTGTCGAATTTAGCATAGAGTTGATGATCTCTAAGCTTATTCAGAACCAAGTGAAGGTGCTCTTCTTCACTCTTAGAGTATACTAGAATGTCATCGATAAAGACAATGACAAACTTATCTAAATACTCCATGAACACTTTATTCATCAGGTTCATAAAGTAGGCCGGAGCATTGGTTAATCCAAAAGACATGACCGTATACTCATACAGTCCATATCAGGTTGAGAAAGCTATCTTCGGTATATCTTCTTGGCGAATCTTCAACTGGTGGTATCCTGACCTTAAATCTATCTTAGAGAACACTCCGGCTCCTTTTAACTAGTCAAACAAATCATCGATTCGGGGCAGAGGATACTTGTTCTTGATGGTGACTTCATTGAGTAAGCGATAGTCCACACACATACGTTGGGTACCATCCTTCTTAGGGACAAAGATCACTGGGGCTCCCCAAGGCGAAGAACTAGGTCGGACAAATCCTTTTTCTTGCATTTCCTCGATCTGCTTCTTCAGCTCGACTAAGTCGTCAACCGGCAAACGGTAGGGTCTCTTGGAAATAGGTGTGGTTCTCGGAACTAGGTTAATGACAAACTCTAGGTCCTTGTCTGGTGGCATTCCAGGTAGATCATCAGGAAAGACATCTGGAAATTCTCTGACTACTAGCACCTCTTCCAAAGATATAGCACGGGCATTGCAGATTAACGCTCCATCATGCTTTTCTCGGAGGTTTCAAATTTTACTTTGGTTCCATCGGTGACCAAAGTGATGCTTCTACCATAATCTAAAATTGCTTGGTGATCGCAAGCCAATCCATACCGAAAATTACATCTAATGATTTGGCATTGATGATTATGAGGTTGGCTAGAAATTCTACCCCTTCTATTGTTACTTTAACCTTAGGGCAGCCTTGGTTCGTACTCAACTCCGAAGCAGGTGATTGAATCAACAAAGCAGTTTCAAGAGTCAGAACCTTCAGCTGATGCTTTGCAACAAAACTCCAAGAAACAAATGAATGGGTAGCTCCAAAATCAAACAAAAGCTAGCAGTCTGAATTTACTAGGAACTTACCCAAAGACGACGTCCGGGTGTCTAGGCTTCCTCCACCGTGACATGGTTCACACGGCCTCTCCCAAAGGGCTGAGGGGTCTTGGCTGGTGCAACTGGAGTCTGAGGTGCTCCACGTCCTGCTCCTAGCATGGGGGTTCTAGTCGGGTAGCTCCTGTGTTGAATCGACCGGTGATGGACCTTGCTTTTCTTGGCGATTGTTGGCATAATGTCCCGATTCTTGACGGTTAAACAGTGATTTCTCTGGCGGGATTATTGTTTCTTGGCTGCTGGTTGTTGGTGTTGTTGTTGAAGCTGCAGAATCCTCGAGCAGCCGGACGAGGTGCTGTTGTAGGGGTCCTGAAGGTGACAGGAGGAACAGAACGAGCTGGGTGTTGTGCATTCGTTTTGGCCCTCTGCGGATGACCTTGTTGTGCACCCTGCTGCATCATCTTCCTCTTATGAGATTCTGCAAGTTCGCAACGTGACTCTTCTATGAGCATGGCCTTGTTTACTAGTTGCTGGAAATTGGCATAGTCATTGCCAACGACCTGAACCTTCAAGCTAGGGTTGAGTCCTTACTTAAAACGCTTCTGACGAGCATCATCGGTGGCAACATCCTCTTGAGCATAGCGTGAGAGTTGAGTGAACTCGTTGAGGTATTCACTTACTGACTGGTTCCCTTGTTTCAGCTCACGAAACTTATTTTTCTTCATTTCTACCTTTCCGTTGGGAATATGAGAGTGGCGGAAGGCTTCTGAAAATTCAGTCCAAGTGATGTTCTGGTGGTTTTCATGGGCAGCGCAGTAGTTCTCCCAACATTCTGCGGCGGTGCCTTCGAGCTGGTGCGTAGCATATAGAACTTTTTCATGGTCGTCACACCGGGTAATGGCAAGCTTCTTTTCAGTAGAGCGCAGCCAGTCATCTGCATCCAAAGGCTCGGAGGAGCTGAAGAAGGTAGGTGGATGGGTCCTCATAAATTCTACCAGCTTTGACTGAGGAAAAGCTGGTAGGGGCGAAGGTGGCATGGCATCTGCTTGGTTATTCTAGTTGACCTGATGTGAGCGAGGCGGTTGTCCCCGATTCTGTTAAATCATCATCTGGTTCATGTTACGCATCATTGCATTCATCAAGCTGTGCTTGTCTTTGCCATGAACCGGCCCCAAACCCCGATCTGTTGTTGCGGCCGGGGTGGTGGCGTAAAAGGATCTACTGGTTCATCCTGACTTGCCGAGTTGTGGGTCTGAACCATCTGCACAAATCTTCTCAGGTTTAATAGATGAGAGGAAGAAAGCATAATAGGAAAGGGGGAAAAGCACAGAGACAAGCAAGAAAAGGGAGAAAGACGGGACAACCTAATTGGGGAAAGTCAGTTTAACCCAACGAACAATAGCCGGAAAGCTACAAGAGGCAACAAAACGCAAGCCATAGATCCTATCCAACGGACTAAATGATACTGAAATTGAAAAGGGTAGTAAAGACCTTTGCTAATCTATCTTATATGGGTGGGTGACTTCGAGCAAAGCTAGATCCTATAGAGATTATCGAGATAAGAGGGTCACTTTACTTTCAGAAACAAAGTTCAGAAAAGATAAGAAGTCAGACTTGAGAATGGAATAAGGAGAGATTAGCA
Source organism: Phyllostachys edulis (assembly GCA_036346405.1). Classification (NCBI taxonomy): domain Eukaryota; kingdom Viridiplantae; phylum Streptophyta; class Magnoliopsida; order Poales; family Poaceae; genus Phyllostachys; species Phyllostachys edulis. The sequence goes on along the minus strand of JAYEVD010000621.1, from coordinate 71,164 downwards.
TGAGATGAGGAGGAATAGAGTAAGATGAGAGGAGAATACTATTCAAGTTAATTACTGGTTTGATTTATAAAATAAAATTTTGAAGTCTTGACTAAACGACCATGATAACTATGGTTCGTCCTCACAATCGATATGGCTCTAATATGGCCAGTAGTCGGGACCCAGAGTATGCAACCTCGGGACCCCTATGTATTCGAACTAGTCCCATGATCGAGAGCTAGCTCACACAACCGCAACATTGGTGTAATCATATCCACACAACCAAACTATAGATGAAGCAGATAAATTAATATTATTTAGCAAAAGGACCTTATGGTCAAGTCTTACAACGTTCGCCACGCAGGGCTTAGCAACAAAAGAGAGCTTGTAGCGGAAATCAAACAACTGGTGGAGATCACCCAATATGCCCACAGGCAATCGAGTGGAGGACGCGACTTAATTCGCATAGTCTTCAAAGTAGTCTTCCTCGTAGAACTCGTTGCTTCTAGGTTCTTCTTTAGCGACTGATCAACCAGAGGGCGTAAAGTCGTGAGTACTTTGAATGTACTCAGCAAGTCGCAGAGAAATGTATGCAAGTAATATTTATGCAGGGTTTGACAAGGATATCTTTATGGCTATTTTGCAAAAAGCAATATTGACAGTAAATACAGTAAGTAGATTGTAAAGCACAATTTAAAGGATTAATACAAGTAATCAATTTTCTTTGAAACAACTAGTGAACACCCTCTTCACTTCCCAACCATCAACCATCTATAAGATTCGACCAACCCATTCCAACATTTTCGACAAAAGTCTACCCCTTGCGTGAAATCACTAGGCATGTCCATAACCGGGGACACGGCTATTGAATAGTTTTACACTCTGCAGAGGTTGTACATCTTGACCCACAAGACACGAATCCTCTAGTTTGTTCGGCATATATCTATACCACCGCTCACTACCTTAGGTAAGCAGTCTAGAGTACGTGACAAGGCTTTTACAAAGCTATATTTTAACTCGGATCTGCCCGCTGAGGTTTCGCCATTTTGGGCCCCCTCTTGCGCCGCTTATCAACCCTTGACAGATCTGAACCAAAATATTGCTAATTAGTTGGCCAGGTCTATCCTAGTCTAGACATGTGGTTGTACGATAATGACCCAAATCAATGGTTCAAGGTTAAGTCCTTAGTTGGTACGCTTTCGACGAGACGCGTTTCTACATTCCAAATGTGCTTTCGCACCCACCTTTTCCACCGCCCACTCGTCCGAGCATAAATCAATTTCGTTCAACCCGGCCAAATGACAATCCTTGCCATGGCACAACATCTCTTATCAATAGTGGCTCAGCCACGGTTCCATAATTCCTTTAGTCAAAATTCAATCATTCTTGAGTATGTGATCATGAACCTATCGTATAATTAAAGCATTGGCTAAGCATAAAACGGTACCCATGTTGGTATTACAATCATATCCAACTAATAATTAACCATCCTAGGGTGTCCAAGGATTTATGTCATTCAAGGATACATGTCATTCACAATTTATCAAGGAGACATAATGGCAATTAGGTAATTAACTAATTCCCGAAACCGTTTATTATAAAATTAGCGATGCATGTTTATATCAAACAATATATTTTTATAAAGATGGGTTCAATATGATCAAAGGTCTACGACTTGCCTTCGTTGAAGAGTAGAGGTGCTTCGGTCGTTGGGTTTGCAAATTCGTCCGAAACACTGGAATCTACACGCGCGAACATAGCTAAATAAATAAAACAACTCCAAATAAAATTCAAATAATTACCAAATAAATACTAATAGGAAGATAAATAATTTAGATGAATTTAAAATTTTGAATCACTCAAATCGGAGTTCGAATGAAGAAGTTATGGCCTCCGGAAGTTTGGAATTGCATAAAATGATGAAATGGAGATTTTCCTGATTTTTCGATTTATTTTTTAAAAGGAAAATCGAGAAAAGCTGCGTGGCTACTGACTGGGCTGTCACATCAGCGAGGGAGGCTGAGGTGGCGCTGATTGGGCGCCAAAGGGGCGCCACGTGGCTCGGCCACTTAGGACCCGAGCGGCGGTGCACGGGGCTGCGCGGGCTTACGCGGCTCGCCGGCACTCCGCACCGTGGCGAGCCCGGTGAGTGGCGGCAACGCCAAGAGGCGTGGCGAATCGAGGCGCACCGAATCGGCGACGGTTGGCGAAAAAATGGTCGGCGGACGGCAAGAAGCGGCGGGCGGCTCGAAAGCGTCGGCGAGGGTTCGATGAGCTCGGGTGGAGTGAGTGGGCGCACAAGTCTTGCCGTGATGAGGCGGTGCGGTCTGGTGGCGAGTCGGCGCGGCGCCGAAGGAGGCTTGACGGCGGCGGCGGGTGCGGCAGAGAGAAACTCGGCGGTGGCATTTGGAGCTTAAAATACGACGAGCTCGGAGGGAGAGAGGGGAAGTGGGATGAGGGGAAAGAGATAGGAGAGGGAGGCGCGTCCGATGCTCACATTTATAGGACTCGGGGAGACCTGGAGGAGGAGGAGAAGGAGAAGAGGTTGTCGGCCATTAATGGCGGACGGCGGGTGCGGCTTGACTACACGAAGAAGAGGGAAAAGTGGGGGTGCACGGGTGCTGGCGGAGGTCGGGATGGGCGGCTCGGCCGGGACGACGCACGGGTAGGTGCTAGGCACAATGAGGAAGCAAGCGAGCCAGCGAGATTCGAGGCCTTGGCAGCAGTGCTGACGGAGTTTGAAAACGACAAGGAGGCGTCTGCAGTCGGTGACCAAGCGGCTCATGTGAAGAAAGAAAGGAGCGGAGCGGCTTAGGCGTTAGCGGTAGCCGCCTTGTCACGGGAGGAACGCGAGGCCTGCAGCTAGCGGGTCATGGACGGAGAGGCTGGGCAGGCGGATGGAGCATGTGCAGAGAAAGAAAAAAAAAGAAAAGGTCAAGGAATTCGCCTAGAAGTCAAGGGAGAATTAAAATGCATTTCGATTAAAGAAATGCTAGAAAACCAAAAAGGCTTTTAGAAATTAGTTAATAAAGTCTAAAAATTCTAGGAAAATATACGAAATCCCTTTAATTATTTAAAACTTAATAAAAATATTTTCACAACTTTTGCTTTTACTTTTTGCAAATAATTATTTTTAACTTAGGGCAAAAGGAAAACCAATTTAAAACCCAACAAAACTCAACTAAACCAACCTTAATTAGTTGAAGTTTTAATTAATTCAAATTAAACAGCTTTTAATATTCTAAATTACAAGTTAAGCTTTGGCAAATTAATAAAACCAAATGGTTAACTTTTAAAGTATTCAAAATTTTCAAAAAGCCTAGAAAATAGGGATGTTACACTCGTCTTGGCCGCCTCACAAGCATGGTGTTGCTTGGCTCATGACCTCTCATGCCCCGCGCCGCTTAGGCATCACAGCAGCCTTGTTTGCTTCTTGCAGGGCTAGAAACCCTACCGTCTTGGCGGTTTGAAGAGCCGGCCGAATGGGCCCTTTTGGGCAGGCGTGCATGGGCCTATGGTAGTGAAAGGCCGTGAAAGGAAAAAAGGGGAAAAGAAAAAACGGGTGGTGGAAAATCCGAATTTTGTGAAAAGGTCCTCCAGATTCTGAAAATTACGCAAAAGTTTTCTTCGAACTGAAATTTCGTGTTTTAACCCCTAGAAATTGCACAATTCGCAAAAAATTCATTTTCCAACAGAAAAGGGCCTCGGGAATTCAATTTTTGAATCAATTTTTGCATTTGAAGCATGTTTAACTTTGTTATTATTATTTCTATGCAATTTATGTATTGTATTTACTGTTTTGATTATCTGTGATTGTTTATATTGCTTTTAATCACTGAAAATAGCAGTAAATCATGAAAAATGCATTAAAAAAATACGGGAACACGAACCGAAAGTTCGAAGAGCATTATGAGAATATTGCAACCATTTTAGCTGAATTTCTAGCAGTAATCTTATGAACTCTTTGCATAAATATAAAGATGGTGGCACACGAACTAGGAGTTCAAGAACCGACCCAAGATGGCGAAATTTGTCTGAAATTTGTACAAGTCTTCAACTCTGTGATAATGTACTCACGGATAAGCAGAAGATTGGGAAGACTCTCTCTACCTTTCACCCAAATGCAGTGCAATCCACACGCAACTATCGTCAAGACGGCTACACGGAGTATGCCACATTAATTGACACTATGCAAGTTGCAGAAGCTTAAGATAATGTTCTAAGGAAGAACTACATCTCATAGCCACCTAGTAGTAATGTTGACCATGAAGCCAATGCTAGTAGCTACAAGGTGATAAAGCCTCTCACGAAGGAGAGGAGCAAGAAGGGTAAGGTCGTGAGTCACACATTATTGATGCTTTCCAGTTTAAGAAGAAGGGCATAGGACAGCATGAGGCACACCTCGCCATTGCAGGCGCTGAAGATCTACACCCATTAGTTGCACTTATGGATGTGGACAGCCTAGTAGCAGCCCCATTATCCCTCCTCTGGACATCGCAGCGGCTGCAGCCATAGTTGCCCAAAAGGAGAAGATCTCCATGGAGCAGATTGAGGCAGAAGTTTCTGAATACTTCGCTAATTCGATCTAAAGCACGCATTGCACTTGGATCTTTTATAGTAACTTGCAGTTTGTAATTGAAGCAGAACATTGAATTATTTTGAATAATGGTTGTAAGCTCTAGTAGAGCAAAGCATTAAATTCTTATGACGAGTCTGCAAGACTTATTCCGTATTTATAATAACAAGTTATGTTCTGATATCAGAAGTATTTTATTTATGAGTTGCTTGCTTTCTGCTACATATTAATAAAGTACATTATATTAGAACGCGTGTGGCGCCCTATTGGAGGAAGTGTGCTTAGCCAATAGCAGCATAACAAATACCATCTTGAGAGACGAAAATCTTTCTACGATCGATCGGCAAGAATCTTTGGTAGTCTTCACGACAATGCATAGCGGCGATACTTGTATAATAGGCTCAGGAAGGGCCTCAATTATACCCCTAATGGGCACAACTTTGGTCATTAAAGAAGCCTTGTTGTACCCAAAATCGACTAGAACTCTCAAAAATATTCACGCTAACGGTTTTCACTTAGAGACTGAAAAAGAGTATGGTAAGAAATATCTGCTCACTACAAAGCGTGAAGAAAGTAGAAAAATGGTATCAGACTGACTTCCTTCATTTGAAACTGGGCTATACTACACTAATATTAAGGCACCTGCAGCCTATACTGCCCTGAAAACCGTATTTAGAAGCTCTGAACCTTTTCTATCTCTGTCATGATAGATAATGCCAACCAGGTCTTAGAATGGTGAGAAATATAATTAACAATTCACAGGGACATAATGTTAATGTAAAGAATTTTCCGAATCAGGAAGATTTTGTGTGCCCTGCAGGTGCCACTGGGAATTTAATTACTTAACATTCTGCTCTGAAAGTGAAGGATGAAGTCCCTACATTCCTGGACCGTATCCAGGGAGATTTTTTGCGGTCCTATACAACCCCTGTAAGGGCCATTTAGGTATTTTATGGTGCTCATCAATGCTTCCTCGAAATGGTCGCATGTATGTTTATTGTCTACGAGAAACCAGGCTTTTGCAAAGCTAAATCTCGCAGATAATTAAAATTAGAAATAATTTCCCTAATCATCATGTGAAGTCCACCAGAATGGACAATGCCAGAGAATTTACTTCAAAGATATTTGATGATTATTGTATGGCAATGGGAATTAAAAGTTGAGCATTCTGTACCACATGTTCACACCTAGAATGGACTAGTAGAGGCATTAATTACAAGGAGTAAATTTATTGCCCGATCACCTTTGAAGAATTGTAATTTACCAACTACATGTTGGGGACACGCAGTCCTGCTCGCAGCAACTCTCATCAATTTTAGACCACAGGCATATAACATCCATTCACCTATGCAACTAGCGCAAGGGTCAGCACAGAAAACTTCTCATCTTTGAAGGTTTGGTTGCAAGGTTTATATACTTATACCATTACCATAGCGAACTGCAATGGGCCTTCTCCGAAAGTCTAGGATATACGCTAGTTATGCGACAACATCCATAATCAGGTATTTGGAACCTATGATGAGATATTTGTATACTGTCCGATTCGCTGATAGTATTAGATGAGGCTAGTTTCCCGTCATTAGGGGGAGGAAATCAACCCCTTGATGAAAATGTCGGGAAATAGAGAAGTCCAGAAGATAATTGAAATCCATGCACATAACCCGCGCACTAGTGAAGCAAATAGAGAAGTCCGAAGATAATTGAAGTCCGAGAAGATAATTGATTTGCAAGCATTAGCGAATCAAGCGCCTAACCACTTTAGTGATTTGAAGAGCGTGATTTAAATCGCATATGCATGTATGCAAATGCACCGGAGAGGGTTGAAATACCAATGAAGGTATCCGAATCTCGCCCTAAGGCCTCTGAAAGGATGAGAACTCCGCCCTCGAATCCGAAATAGCAGGGGCGCCTGGTGAAAAGGATAAGAAGGACTTGACACGTAGATCACCAAGTTCCCCGTAACGGAAGGGGAGCCAGTTGAGACACAGCACCGATATGGAACCTTCAGAAAAGTCATACTAGAATTGAACATCCCCATGAAGGGAGACATCAGCATGTGTGTGTGTGCACACATCGGAGCTGAAAAACTAAAGGGATTTACCCCGTAATTGAAAGCAGCGGTGAGCAAGTAGAAGCATTAGAAGAATCGCCCCTTAAAGAAACAGCTATAAACTTTGTGATCTCAGGACAATCTATGAATAAGACAACAGCCAATGTCGACATTGATTTTGTAAAGAAAATTGCCACAATCATCGATCTTGATCCAAAGCCTGTATCGCTCGTTGAATGAAAGAAAAGATCAGATTGGGAAGATTGGAAGAAGGAAATAGAAGCGAAATCATTATCTCTGAATAAAAAGAAAGGTGTTTGGGCTCTGTAAGCTACATGCCTCCCTATGTGCACCCCGTAGAGCATAAGTGGGTATTTGTTCGAAAGAGAAATGAAAATAATGAAGTAAAGAAAGGCTTGTTACACAAAATTTCACTCAACATCCAAGAGTTGTTTATGAAGAAACTTATTCCCCGGTTATAGGCGAAACCACCCATTAGATATTTAATCTCAATGGTAGTAAACTTTAAGTTAAAAGTGAAATTGATGGATGTGGTAACAGCATACCTTTATGGAATATTGGATTCAGACATTTATATGAAGATACCTGAATGTATCCATGTCCCGAACCAAGACAGAGCAAATAGAAATCTATATAGTGTGAAACTCAGAAAGTCACTGTACGAAGTTAAGCAATCAGGCAGGATGTGGTATAATCGCTTGAAGCGACTTTCTATGCAAAAAAGGCTATACAAACAATGAGAATTACATCTGTGTATTTATACGATGATCCTAGAATGGATTTTGTATAATATCAATGTATGAAGATGATCTGAATATCATTGGAACCCTAAAAGGTATTAAGAAAGCAAGCTCTTACTTGGAGTCAGAGTTCGAAATGAAAGGTTTGGGTAAAACCAAATATTGCCTAGGCTTGCAGCTTGAGCATACCCCTGAAGGGATTTTAATACATTAGTCAACTTACACTTAGAAGGTGTTAGAAAGGTTTGATTTTAAAAGGCATACCCTTCGAAAATGCCAATGGTCGGGGATCTTTTGCAGCAAGATAAAGACCTGTACAGACCTAAAGAAGAGGGGGAGGAAGTCCTGGGACCGGAATTCCCATACTTAAGTGCGATAGAAGCACTCATGTATTTAGTAAATTGTACTAGATCGGCCATTGTATTTGCCGTTAACCTATTAGTAAAGTACAGTGCAAAACCTACCAAAGGCATTGGTAGGGAATGAAGAACATCTTCCGATACCTCTAAGGAAGCAAAGAACCTGATCTGTTCTACAGAAAGAACTAAGACCTAAATATGAATGGCTATGCGATGCTCTGCATACTGTAGAACCCGTGATACGACCAAATCACAAATAGGCTATGAACTCCTATGTGGTGGAACTGTAATTTCATAGAAATCGTCTAAGCAGAGTCTTGTATCGACTTCGGCGAACCACTCGAAAATTATAGCACTGTACGAGGCCTCACAAGAATGTACTTGGCTTCAGCGGATGATTCACCACATCCAGCAGTCGTGTGGATTGAATACCGTGTAAACCCCCACTATTATCTATGAAGATAATACAACTTGTGTTGCACAAGTGCAGATGGGTTATGTGAAGAATCGTCTTATAAAGCATATCAACCCCAAGTTCTTCTATGCTCATGAATTGCAAAAGATGGACGACATTAAAGTATTGCACACTAAGTCATGTAAAAATCTTGCAGATTTATTCACTAAGTTACTTCCAGCATCTAGTTTTGAAAGGTGCATACATGGAATTGTAATACCGAGACTTAGAGAAGTGCATAATTCAGGGGGAAAATCTTCATGAACTTATTATTGAAACTTGATTACGAAGATCGAGTACCCAAAGAGTAAATCCTAGATATTAAATAAAATTGGGTGGATTGTACTCTTTTTCCCTTGACGAGTTTTCCTGAAGTTTCTTGGCTAAGGTTTTTAATGAGGCAATTCGTGCAACGCAGCAAAACTTGCATCATGTGCTTTTTCTCCAAATTTTTCCCACTGGGTTTTTATGGATTTTTGACGATGTATGAACATGTGAGAATGGGTGTCTAAGGGGAGTGTTGGGAAACTATGGGCTGGCCTGAAGCTTGACCCATGTATGGGCTCCTCATCCCAAACTTTAACAGGGTCTCCAGCCTATAAATAGGGGGTGCTATTCACTATAAACGATTGATCGATTGATGAAGGAATAAAGAGAAGCAAGAAACCCCCTATATCTCTGTGTTCAATCTACTATTCTGTTCTTGTATTCTTGTATTGTTCTAAACAGTTCTATGCTTATCTACGAGATAATCGTTCGAATTGAATCCGCCAGCGATAGTTATTTAACAAGTACCACGCCCAACTACCTACCTGCATTCTTCCAAGCATCGCCATTCCCTCCTGCCGGCCATTCCGGCAAACCTTCTTATCCCTATGCTAACGAGTAACGACCGAACCAGAAAAGAAAATATGTAACAGGAAATCAGGTATCGAACCATGGAGTTGCAAGAGATGGGTGCCTAAATTCGTCTTTTCCCCACGATTTAAATAAGCGAAGGCGGATTTTAACAAAAAAAAGTAGTGGCGGACACAGGTCTTTTGATGAGTCTGCTAGCCATCTCATGTCCGAATTGGAGTTTATGGCTAAAATGATACTGTTACACGATGAAATAGCAAAAATATTTCCTCCATGACTAATTGATAAAATTGTATTCATATCGCGCCAAAATACACTCAGCGAGAGCCTACAACGCTTCACATCGTGTGGTAGGCCACGTGGCGACCTCTCGTCGGTGGCACCGAGCCTTCCGCAACCCCACCGACGGTGACTTTCTTTGTAGTCGTTTGGTGGCGCAACAGCCATTGCTGTATTTTGAGCACAACAAGGGTGCCATTTTTGTCATTTCGTTAGAAGAGAGGCTATTTTTACAATTTTGGTTCAAAATCACGCTAAGGCTTTGTTTGGCTAGTGGTGAAATATATCCATAGGAGAAACAATCCAAGGGGGATTAGGTGAATCCCTCTCCCTCCACCTAATCCCCTCCCACCTTGGATCTAATCCCCTTCCACCTTGGATCTAATCTCTTGATTTATTTGGGCAAATGGTTGGATGAGTAGGGATTGCATATATTGAAAAATCTGAATGCAAAAAATAAATATAGAAAATTCGAAAAATATCACGAAATTTTCACAAACAGTCCAGAAAATTCAAAAAAATTAAAAAAAATGCAGAAAATTCGAAAAAAAATCACAAATAGTCCAGAAAATTCAAAAAAAAATCAAAAAATTCAGAATAAAAAAGGTCCGAGAAATTTCATAATTAAAAAAACACAGATTATAAATTTTGAAAAAAATATTAAAATATCAAATCAAAATGTCATCTACTGATTGCAATCAAATTGCTTGGATATGGGTAAACAAATACCAAAATCTTGATCGTCATCAATCTCAAATTGCCTTGTTTTCGGTTCAAAATGATCACCAACTATGTTGCGATTTAGAACGAGCACCAACATTTTATGATATCATCACAAGATCAAAGTATTTCATATTACAAATTGTCTCGTATAAAAAAGATTGCTCATCTAATATTTCAAACTATATTTTCAATTCAGAAACTTCCCTTCGATCAGCGAATCATCAAGCTTTGCATTTAATGTTTCCTGATAGAAGAATTTTGAAAGATAACCAAATGAGTTGCATAATTTCAGCATAGCAGAAGAATTTTCAACTCAGAAAATTACCAATGGTTATATGACTACACGCATTGCAACCTGTCCTCACACATAACATCACCAAGTTTCAAACTTCTGACAGAGTCTTAGCCACTTCACACTCAAACTATCAATATCGCAATTAGGACAGACAAAAACAAGATATGCTAATATGTTTGGCTGAGTATTATAATGCATATAATGCTATAAACAACATTTACCAGCTAATAGATGAAAATGACCTTTGTTGACCTCAAGCTTACAGATCCTGTTAATATATGAAAATGACAATAAGTATAAGGTGAGCATGCGAATACAAAATAGAAAGGCATATGCTAGTGTAAGGTGCTCACATCACAGGGACAAAGCAAAAGTGACCAGAATTAATTTAGAAAGCAAGAGCTTTGATTTTTGAAGTTATCCAATGATGTCTGGAAAGAGGATAGATCTCACATGTTAAGATATGCTTCTCATTGTGTCAATATTCTGAAAGTTGTCCAATTGCTGGTTATGCTACGACTATCAGCAAAGCAGCACTGGTTATGTAACGGCAATAACTCTGTACCTGAAGATCCAGCCCTCCTCTGAAATCTTGCTATCTACAAGCAACCCATTTCGCGGCCATCGGGACAAGAAGCTCTAGTCCAACCCACCTAGGCGCGGCAATGCACAAACATTCCTATCAACAAAATCAGCAAACAATCTCAGATACCTTAAAGGATAATGCACACAGAAGAAAAAGGATAAAGTAATCAATGTTTTTTACTCGTTTGTTTGGCACCCTAGTAAAGCAGAGCAACCTTTATAGTCTACATTACTGAGTTTCTATCCAAAAGCCACTAACTATTCTATTCAGTATTCACCTGGCACAATTCTCCTCAAATCCACGCATAAATTACAACAAAATGCCCAAATATTCCAAACTTTGGTGCATAATGTAATGCTCTAACATCGACTCTGACAAATGCTATCACAGTGGAACAATTTACAATCCAGACTGTCTAGTCCCCAGCATGACACCAACTACTCATATACAACAATGCCCAGAACTCAAACAATTGCGCCCAATTAGACAATTAACTCAGGGATTCAAAATTTTGCGCAAGATTGCGCCACCAATTAGCCAAGCAACTATTGGACTCGAACAACTGCGGCGAAAGATTGCGCCAAGAATTACGCCAAGTAACTAATGCACTTGAACAACTACAACAAGAATTAACCAAGAATTCGCCAAGAACGCACCTAGAAGGCGATAGATGACGAACCGCTGCTGTCTCCGTTGAGGCCTCCTCGAGCAACCTTGGTGGAGTTCTCCTCCCCTCTCTAACCCCGTGCAACGGATCTGTGATTAGTAGTAGTAGGAGGAGAAACTGAGGCTACAAACCCTACAAACCGTAATAGGAAGAGGAGGAGACTCACTGGATAGATCTGACCGGGACGTTCCTCCGTGGGCGGCGACGGCGGCGGGATCGGCTTCACTAGAGTCAAGCGGGAGAGAGAGAGGGAGGCGGCGCCGTTCGGAGAAGACGAGTCAGTAGTCGCGAGCGCAGGAGAAGAACCACGCGATGCCCAGGTGTTTTGTTTTCCCCGTGGATCAGCGTGGAACGCGACGGGGTTTGGAAAATCCCGGCGTCAGCCAAGCACTGCCCTTTACTGTTCCGGGATTTCTATCCCCGCCGGGATTTTCCCCGGCCGATCCCGGCTGATCCCGGCCGATACCTGCGCTTCCAAACAAGGTCTAAATGGGAAAAAAAAACTCCCTGAATTGTCGGTTGCATTGTTGGTGTTGGTTGCACCCACCTCTACCCTCGTCCCTCGCGGACAACAATAGTAGTGGATCGTCAGGGGTTTCGGGCTTCCGGCGGCCATAGCCGATGCTGGTGCCTCCTAGCATCGGATCCGCCCTTGTAAATAAATGACGAGTGGAGAAATGTGTGATGTATGGCACCAGCATCGGATCCGCCCTTGTAAATTGATGAGTGGAGAAATATGTGAAGGCAAATCAAGCAGTGCTGTGTGTGCAAATGTAACGTTGGGAGATTGACCACATTGGACGATAGGGGAGTTGGCCAATAAGCAAGTCCCAGTATATTACGTTGCTTTTCAGCTTTTCTAAGGAGCATGAAACGCGCATATACCAATATTTGAGCCAGCCGCAAAGGAGGATTCGAAGTCCAACTTGTGTGCCGTTTGAGCACTTTGATATATTTAGGCCCTATGATTTTTTCGGCTTAGTACATTATTATATGGAGCTTATCTTGTTTTAGACCATAAGAAAGGTACTAGAACGAGGGTAAAGGGTTTGCTGGGAACGCATCACATATATCTAGGAATTTCGGAAGAACGATAGAGCAAAAGCATCACGTCTCCATGTGACCATGTCCCAGCATCGGGTTATCCAACGGCTGGCAGCTCGCAAACTACGGTCGCCACGTCTTCGTCCAGGTAGAATATTCTGGCGCACCTCCGCTGTGTACCCGAGCCACGTGGAAGCAGCACAGGGGAAGCCTGGCGAGCTGAGCTTACTCATCGGCCATGCTTCGCACTCGTATCGTGCAAAACATATCTGTTTTGAACGGCACGATCACGAAAATAAACGATGGACTCGGATGGTTTCCCAGTAATTAAATGGTTCATGACTCATCCACGGTTCATTAGATCCATCAATTTCCTTCCTTAATTTTCGTACTCGCAAAAAAGAACTAATCTTTTTGAAAAAAATAAGCCTAGAGACTGACTTAACAAATGGCAGAACACTCTCTCGCAACAAAGAAGCTGTCCGGCTATAAATCCACGAAAATTTTCGCAATTCAAACCATATATTTGTCCTTTATTTGTTTTGTTGCTAAACTTTGCTAAATCTAGTTGTGGCAAAGCGTGTTAAATGACAAATTTTGTGAGACCAATCTGTCCTCAACGACGAAGCTTAGGCCTTGTCTGTTTGGATTTAGGCTTTCTAGTTTAAGCAGCTTATTAGCAGACCCTGTTTTGGGGAGCTGCAGTTTTGGTGAAAAGCTGTTTTTTCATCAAACTCGCTCCCTATAACAACGCAAATAAACAGCTCCGATCCACCGACCCCAACTTCAATTTTCCGTATACGAAAAAGCCAACCGGTCTACGTGGCTGACTATATCTGCTCTACATTCTACGCAGCTCACTTTTACCTCAGCAATTTATTAGTAATAGTAATATATTTTCTTCCCTTCATATGCACATAAAACAGCCTTTTGGGCTTGTTAAATCATTCAAAATTATCTTTAGACTCCGCTGATTAATTAGACAGGTTTTCTACTACTCTGAGAGTGTTAATGGGTTGAAACCCAATCCAAACCCATCCCAACCCATTTCAATACAGCACATCAACCCAATCCAGACCAACCCACTACTCCACCTCCAAAACCCAACCCAACCTAACCCATATGCAACTCTAACACAATCCAACCCAACCCAATTCCTCAATATGGGTTCAACCCATTTTCAACCCATTTCCAACCCATCCTTTTGCAAAAAAAAAATTATCCCAATGAATCCCACCCAATGGACACTGAGCCAGTGAATCCCAATCCATGGCCGCCTCCGCCTCCTTGTCACTTCGCCACCTTCTCCTCCTCTGCCTGTGCCTCCCCTTCCCGATCTAACTGCAAGACGGCACGCGCCCACCAACCCGGCCAGCCCGCCGCATCCTTCCCGCTTCTGACCCTAGGGTTTTAATCCCCAACACCAGCCGCGCCTCTCCAAGCATGTTGGCACCGCCGTCGGTCAAGCCCGGCCACCACCGCCTCCTCTCGCCAGGCAGCCTCCCCCACGGGGACGCTGCCCCGGAGCCGCCGTCCGCCCGCACCCCGGCGCGGTGCTTCACGCTCTGCATCCACCGCGTCGCGAGCTTCCGTCGAGGTGACGAGGAATACCTTCCGTAGTACTCGCAACTCCAGTTTAAATAGTGAAGATTGCTTAATGAGATGTGTCTTGTAGGTGTGATGATTAGATGGGTGCTCCCCTGGATTGGGCGGCGAGGTCGCTGGAGGAGCTGAAGAACGTGCCTCCCCTCCCGCACGCCGCACCGTCAGCGGCCTGCTCGTGTCCGTCCTCTTCGCCACCTTCTCCCTTCCCTACCTCCTCCTCCTCCTCGTGCTCGCCGAGGCCGGCATCCGCCTCACCGTGCTTGCGCTCCGGAGTGGTGGCGCTGATTCTAGTACTGCCGAGCCAGTGGATCAGGCGGGCTGATTCTAGTCTTGCCGAGCGATGGGAACCCATTGAGGACCCATGAGTGAACCCATTGTAGTATCCATGGGTTCAACCCGTTCTCAACCCGAATTTCTCAACCCACCCCAACCCATTCTACAAGGAAACCCGACCCAACCCAACCCACTGGCTCTTTTAACTCGTTGTCACCCATCCAAAGCTAACCCAATCAAGAACCCAACTCGTTTAACCCATTTGAACCCAACCCATTATCACCCTTTCCTGAGACTACCGACTACGAGTACGAGAGGATTAAACTGAACTGGCCATGTCAGTATCGAAAGAGAATACTGCACGCAGCATGACACAACCCATGCGTTTACGTACATGGTCTCTCGTCGGTTGTTTATTCCATGCAATCATGCATATGCGTCAAACAAATCTTGACCAACCAGTGCTAGTGAATACGTACCAGCTGGGGCTTGCCGACCAAGACAGATGGAACAGCGGCGACGCTGGTCGCCGCATGCGCGTGCCAGTTCCACCACTCGTCGAGGGGGACGACGGGGTGTTCTCAGTCGCACGCGAGCGTCTCGGCTTCGGCGCGGCTCGGCACCAACACCGCCGTTATGCCGTTGTCGCGCCCCGCCGTGCGCCACGTGTCCTCGGGCGCGAGGTTGACTTCGGTGTGCTCGCGGCCGTAGGCGAACGGCTCGGCCTGGCCGGCCGGCACAGCCACGAAGGTCGTGCCGTTGAGGTTGAGCCCCGGGGAGCGCTGCACGCCGTGGTGCGCGTGGCGCGTGTACGCGCCCGGCTGATCGACGACGAACCTGTACGTGAAAGTGTCGCCCGGCGGGTTGGGCAGTGCGCCACGCCCTCCGTCCCGATATACATAGAGGAGTACTACAGGTAGCAGCGCGCTACAGGTTAGAAATGGAGAATAACTATATCTGTATTCTCTACAACCCATTGCGAGTTGCATGGTGCGTGTATTTGCCTGGCGGATGCCGTGCATTACAATTTTGGCGAAATTTCGTGTTCATTTTGTCGCCATTCAAAAGAAACTCCTTTCGTTGAAATAATTTCGGCCTATTTAAATTTGACCCGGCCCAAACGCCATCCGGGCGACCGAATGTGTTGCCTTAGCCTCCCCCGTGTCCCCGGCCCGATGCCTGATCCCTCGCGTCTCCTTCGCCCGCCACACCCCGGTCATCCTCTCCCAGTGGCGATGGCGGCGGCGCCGCAGCAGCCACTGAGGCAGCCAGGCAGGGAGCACCGGATCAGGGGAGAGGGGAGTCGAACCTCCGAGACTCCACTCTAGCAGATAGCTCTTCGCCTCTTCCCCGGCCGAACCTCCTGTGTCCCCGTCTCATCCCATTTCGCTCCTCTCCCTTTTCCTCTCCAGGCGGCGGTGGCGACGCAGCAGCAGGGAGCCACTGAGCCAGCCAACCAAAGAGCACCGGATCTGCAATCTAGGAGCCCAAAAATGGCATCTTGTATTGATTTCTTGGAGATTTTTGTGATCCGAGAGCCCCAAAATGGCGCCTTTATTGGTTTTCGCCAACTCGGAGAAGAAATTTGGCGCAATTTCGTTTACGGAAGGCTCTTGACAGAGATCTGACGCCGTGTTCATTAGAAGAAACGGAGCTAATATATAGGGAACGCTTTGGGCGAACGTCCGGACGGCCCATATCTCAGCGCCTCTCGATCCCTTATCTTTTCTCGATTTCTCACGCGTGCGTTCTAGCCACATATCCCTACACTCTAACACCACAAATTTCCCCTTCCTCCCGATCCCTCTCGCTTCCTCTCCGCGGCGGCGAAGGCCTCTTTAGCTCGGCGGCGGCTGAGCGCTCATGGCGTAAGCGCGGCGCATGGCGTCGGCAATGGCGAAGGCCGAGCTGCGGACTGGCTGGCTCTGCTAGCCTACATGTGCGACCCGAGCCGAGACACGGCCTGCCGGCGGTGTGTGGGAGGCCGAGCGCAGGTGGTGGCGTGGCTGCTAGTGTGCGATGGCGGCTGCCTGACAGGCATCGGGCGAGTCCAATAGGCGCGGTGGTCCCCAACTCGCCTGGCTGCCGCCCTGCCTCTCCCCAAGCGTCGTTCCCTCCTCCTCTCCGGCTGCTCTGTGCATCCACATCCGTGAGGTATTGTTGCAACCGTGGAAAAAATTGTTGCATACGAGGGAAAAATTTGTTTCATACGATGGAAATAAATGTTGCATACAAAATTCTGAGATGTTGCATTTTTTTTTAATATGTTGGCATATCTAGATGTGTTTGTGATGCGTTTGTGTGCCTGAGTTTTGATTCTGAGAATTTTGTTTGCTTGATCTTGAGATTTTGAGGTAATATTGCATATGAGTGTTTGATATGTTGCAACAATATGAAGAAATTGCACTGCCCTTACTAAGATGTTGCAACAATTTAGGTCGTTGCATTCCCGCGGCTTGATCTGTCTTCGACGTAGTCTAGCTCACAAGTCTTCCCAGTGATCTTGTCGGTAACCATTGCATGCCAAGCGTGACGGGGTACACCCTCAAGACAGAGTCGAACATAGTACCTCATACCTGAGTGATCTCCGTGCGTGAGGATGCGCCATGGCCTGATGTGGATGTCAAGGTTGGCGTGGTCGAACTGCTCCTGGTCGACCACCGCATCCCAGTGATGGCGGTGGGCAAAGGTGACGAGGAAGGCCTCCGGATGATGCGGCTCAATGGAGAGGTCTCATGGCGAATACCGAAGTAGGAGTGGATGACGTGGAAGGCTCGCCGCAAAATAACACTCTGATGGTAACGGCGAGCTTGCGGACGCAGTCGGGGGACTTGAACTGGTAGCTGATGTCCCACTTGTGGTGGTGCGTGCTGGCAGCACCGGAGGCAGATACCAGGCAGAGGAAGAGGCGGCAAAGGAGGATCCTGTCGGCTCCTAGCAAGCTCATGAGTACGTCGCCACCACCAGTTCGTCCTCCTCTCATGGCTACTGGCGGCGACGGATATCAAGCACTCAGGAATTTTTTGCTCAGGAATCAAATGGCAGCTGGTTGGTGATGAGATCGAGCCAGCTATACATAGAGATATACAGGGGACACGGGTAGCAAAATAAGAGTGCAGCTACTTGAGGCTGGACAATCAAGGGTCGTTGCAATCTAGGCCGCTGCGATGTCTGGTGATTAACAGGGTGGGTGCCGATCGCGTCAGAGTTGAACAGTTGGTTGAATTGTGTGGATGTTCTGAGAGATGCTCTTAATCTTACTGTGCTAAATAATTAGGAATAGTTTTCTACCTATGTCTCATATATCTCTAGGGGATATGGGTAGAAAACTAGGAGCACATCGGAAATAGATCCTCTGCATTAGAAAACGATTTTCACTGTACGATCGAAAGTAAAAGTGTTAGAATAATTTTGATCTAAACTAGATGATCAAAAACTAACAGGATAGTATATGCAGTAATTGCAACACCTATATAATCTGTAAAAGCGGAAGCATACCTGATGATGATGACATTGTTCATCGTAGGGATAATCTGAAATCGTAGATGTGCAGGTGCTCAATCTACCTAGGGTTTGGCCTTTCCCAGCAAGAGGTAAGCTACAAATTCCAACTACAGATGGGAATAGGTGGTATAGCATGAGTTACCCTGCTGGGAGGACCTGACCCTTATTTATAGCCTTTGATATGAAATCATATCCGTCCCATAATTAAAGATATATTCCAAATAGGTCTCTACACATATTTAAAATCCAAGTCTATATTTATCCTTAAAAGATATACCGACTCTTAATAAATACTTTATTTGATCACTTTATACTTTTAAGCCAACCAAAATAGAAAGCTAATATGTATTAAACTCATGTAGGTCCACATAACGGGAAATTAATCCAACAATCTCCCACTTGGACAAATGAGTAAATACATAATAAAAACTTTATGAGCTCTAAAATTGCTATCTATATCATGAGCATCTTTAAACCAATCCGGTCCATCAATTATATCAACATAAGATCAAAGCGGTCTTCGTCACTTTAAAGAGTAACTAAACCCATCAATAGTCACATATGTCAACTTAAAAGAATGACATGGATCAAATATGGGTGTGTAGCATGGAAATTATATGAGATGCGATCATAACATGCTTATTTCCAACTGGTCCAACTTTATACCTTATAAGATCAAAACACCTTCTCAGAATCAAATAAGATGATATGAATTCAGAGTAAAAGAATATAAACTTTATTTCTCTAGAGAATATAACTGAAGGTCTTTATACTAAACTGATATTGCCAATGAGCATAAGAAAAAAAAAATACAAACTCCCACTTGAACTGAATTCCATAAGTGAAACCACACCTATATGAGCAACATGCTCATGGAACACTTTAGGTGTCAAGCCTTTAGTGAACGGATCCGCAATCATGGAGTCTGTACCTATATGCTCAATTAACAATTTACCACTCTGAATTCTTTTTTTCACAACTAGGAACTTGATGTTTATATGCTTAGATTTAGACGAACTCTTGTTGTTATTAGAATACATAGCTGCAGACTTGTTGTCGCAATACAACTTTAGTGGTCTGTCGACCTGATCCAAAATTCGCAGCCCTGTGACAAAGTTCTGCAACCATATACCATGATTTGAAGCCTCATAGCAAGCAACATACTCAGCTACCATTGTGGATGGGGCAACGAGTGACTGCTTAGCGCTTTTTCAAGAAACCGCACCTCCACCAAATAGATAGATGTAACCTGAAGTGGATTTGTGAGTATCTTGGCAACCAAACAAAATCGGAATCAGAATACCCAATGATCTCCAACTGATTCGATTTCCTATATGTGAGCATGAAATTCTTCATCTTTTGAAAATACCGCAACACCCGTTTTGCTGCGACCCAATGATCCAATCCTGGATTGCTTAAATACACCTTAGCATTCCAACAATATATGCTATATCCGGTCTAGTGCAAACTTGAGAATACATCAAGCTCCTATCAAAGATGAATAGGGATGTTACGCATTTTCTTAGCCTCAAAATCATTCTTAGGACATTGGCCAAGACTGAATTTTTCACATTTGGCCATAGGGGTATCTAAAGGTTTACAGTTCTGTATGCCAAATCTTTGCAATACCTTATCGATATAGTTCTTTTGTGATAATCCAAGTACACATTGAGAGCGATCTTGGCATATTTGAATTCCTAATACAAAAGAAGCATCACTAAGATCCTTCATCTCAAAAATTTTAGCAAGAAATTTCTTGGTTTCATGCAACAAGCCTATAGCATTACAAGCAAGCAATATGTCATCAACATACAGAACAAAAAATATGAACTTACTCCCACTGAATTTATGATACACACAATCCTCAACTGTATTTACCTCAAAACTAAAAGAGATAATAACCTCATAAAATTTGTGGTACCATTGCTGGGAAGCTTGCTTGAGCCCATAGATGGATTTCTTTAATTTGCATACCATTTGCTTCGGGTTGCCGACCACAAAGTTTTCTGGTTGCACCATATAAATCATCTCATTAATGTTTCCATTTAGAAACGTTGTTTTCACATCCATCTAATGAAGCTCAAGATCAAAAAGTGCCACAAGTGCCATAATGACCCTAAAAGAGTCTTTTGCAGAAACCGGAGAGAAAGTCTTTTTATAGTCTATGCCTTCCTTTTAAGTATATCCTTTAGCAACAAGACGAGCCTTATATCTTTCCACACTGCCTTTCAAATCTTGTTTGGTCTTAAATATCCATTTGCAACCAATGGGTTTCTTTCTTTCTAGCAATGGGACAAGACCCCCAAACGCCATTGTCCTTCATGGATTTTAACTCTTCATTCATGGCATTGATCCAATTAATTGAATTCGGGCTTTGCAGGGCTTTTTGGAGATTGATAGGATCTTCTCCCAAAATTTTACTACAAGCCACATTCTCCTGAAGAAAGATAATGTAATCATCAGAGATTGCACTTCTTCTTTCCCTAGTGGATCTCCTTAATGGCACTGGTTCTTGAGACTGATGAGTTTGTTTCTCTGTCGGAACTTCATTTGGTGGAGGAACCTCATGGACATTATTTTGAATTGTATTTTCCTCAATAATATTGGGTAAAATAACCTGATTTCGATCATTATTGGGAATAACCAAAGGAAGAGGAAATAAATCCCCTTCAGAAACTTCTTCAAAAATAATGTTCCTAACCATATCTCCCCCTTCAAACTCAACATCCTAAAAAAAAGGGCATTTCGCGTTTCAAAAAATATCTTAGTAGTGGGATCATAGAATTTGTAACCCCTTGATCTTTCAGAATATCCAACAAAATAGTTACTAGCAGTTCTTGAGTCCAATTTTCTTTCGTTGGGCCTGTACGGCCTTGCCTCAGATGGACATCCCCACATACGTACATGCTTGATGCTAGGCTTTTTGCCTATCTATTTTTCGTATGGGGTTTTGTTAGTCGCCTTAGTTGGTACTCTATTGAATAAATAAGCTGCAATTTTCAATGCCTCTCCCCAAAGAGACTCTGGTAAAGTAGAATGACTAATCATACTTCTCACCATATCCTTAAGAGTCCTATTTCGCCTCTCAACAACACCGTTCATGCTAGGAGATCCCGGCATGGTGTACTGATGGACGATCCCGCATTCCTCTAGGAATTTAGCAAAAAGGTCATGGACGTTGTTCACCTGATCCGTTATTTCTGCCATAGTATTCTCCACTATGGTCAAATCGAACGACCTTAATTCTTTTGCCAAGTTGGGTTTCCACCTCAGCCTTAAAATTTTTGAATATATCCAGGGACTGTGACTTCTCATGAATAAGATAAATATAACCATATCACGAGAAGTCGTCTATAAACGTGATAATATACCTTTGGCCATTCCAGGAAGCCATAGGGAATGGGCCGCAAATATCCATATGTATCTGTTCTAATACATCTAAAACTCTATTAGCACTTAACTTCCACCTTCTTACCATCGCCCACATAGATGAATCTTTCAGTATCACTTGGCTTTCGGCAGTTCAGGCAACCCTTTATTGACACACAGATGTTAGATGTTGCACCAGAGTCTAACTAACAAGTGCATTTAGGTATAGAAGTTAAGTTAACCTCAGAGCTAGCCATAGCAAAAAATTGTACATTTCTTTGCACGCCAAGCATGATATTTGGTACAATACTTCTTTACGTGACCATCCTTCTTACAAAAGAAACAAGCCAATTCAGGCCATTGTTTCTTCATTATGGATGGCACACCTATAGCTTCTTTGCTCTTCCTCTTGTTATTTTTGACTTTAGGGGTCATAGCCAAATCAGCACTTTTTGTTCTATCTTGTTACCATCAATCCTCCTCTTACACACAATTGGAGATGAGCTCATTAAGGGACCGATTATCCTTTTGACAGTTATAGCTCACCTTGAACTGATTAAAGTGTGCAGGAAGGGGTATCAAAATTAAATGTATGAGCAAATCCTCAGATAGCTCTAACTTGAGTGCCTTTAATTTTGAAACAAGATGAGACATTTCCATAATGTACTCCTTTATGTTTCCTTTACCTTTATACTTTATTGAGATAAGTTTTGCCAAAAGCGTACTTGATTCACCCTTTTCATTTTTAGCAAATCTTTGCTCAAGATTGTCAAGGAAAACCTTAGCTGTAGTTGCCTATTCTGATGTGCTATCTCGAAAAACTTAGGAACAGCACACCTCATGATCATTAGACTCATGCGATTTGAATGATCCCACTTCTCATACTCCTTTTCCTTAATGGAGCTGTTAGCCACAAGAGCAGCGGGTTGTTCTTTACGAAGTGCAAGGTCTAGATCTATTACCCTAAGAACAATTAAAATGTTCTCTTCCTATTCTTTAAAGTTTGCACGAGTAAGCACAGTATAGAATTGATGCTAGCAGAAATATTGGAAGCAGGATTTGCAGCTGAAATAAAAGAATAAATGCTCACATTAAGACATGAATAACTTGTTGGAAATATGCCCTAGAGGCAATCATAGAGATGATTATATTTCCTTATGTTCATAATATTGGATAAAATGTTATATTGTTCCAAGAATAATATTGTTAATATTGATTATCAAGTATGTGACTTGATTGTGAAACTTTATATTTACGTGATAATTATTCTTATCGATCCTGATCGGAAACATATGAGGACACATATGAATAGACTAGCATATGTATTGGTTGATGACTATGTTTCACGGTCATGGATATGGAGATATCAAACCAATAATATGGACACATGTTAGAGAACATGATGTTGGATTAGACTCACCTTGAGACACTATTGAGATTGTTATGATTCTATGTGTCGTTAGTTGGTCTCAAGCAATGTTGATGTATAATCCTTAGACACGAGATCGGCATGGTTTCCTATATATGTAATAGCACTCTTAGGGGTTGCCAAGCGCTACTTTATGGCGGGTAGTTATAAAGGTAGATTTGGGTATGCTATGAAACATGCGAGAGGAATGTATTTGTCGAATATAGGATTTGCCCTCTAACATAACAGAGAGATGTCTCTGGGCCCCTCGTTGTGGTCAGATAAAGAAAGTGCATGGCCATGCCACTAGTAGTCGAAGTGTTCAACCACGTAAAGTAATCCGACACTCGATCGAGAAAGCATTGAATAGTCCAACCAATACGAATACGATTTGACAAATGTGTTCGAATAGGATCCGTCCACGAGCACTATATAAGGAGATGCATGAAATTTGTTGGGAGAATGCACGCGTGAATCACCACGAAACCCGGTAGCCATCTTCTTGAGAGCTCTGAGTGCAACTTAGTGCTAGCACACTGCGCATGGTTGTTCCTTCCCTAGGCGATGTGGATACCGTAGATGCACTCTGCGATTGTTGCGCTTGAGAGCGATCCGCGATCTTCTGAAGGCTGCGAAGTTGCTAGAGAGCGATCGACTTCGCGAGGACGCTTTGGACGATCGATTCGACTCTTTGCATCGACTTGCTCGTATTTGGACGATCGACTATGACCACTACATCGGCGCGCTCTCGTTGGACGGTTGCTCCAACCCTTCTTCCGCATTGCTCTGTCGTCGGTGGTAACGATGCGTGATCATCTACTTGCTTGGCTTCCTGGTTTGCATGGTAGAAATTTTTGATTTGTAGCTATCGTGCCTACCGCGTGGCCCAACATAACTAACTTAAGGTTTGATTCAGAATTTGGTATATACCATCACGCAAGATACCTAGCACTACATTAATATTTAGTCTTTGGACAGAAATATTAACTAGCAAGCGATAAACTTGTTGTAGCAATCAAATCTTGACGATAAATCCTATCAAACAATATGTCTTATTTTGGTCCGACTTATTGTTCACATGGAAACTTGATGACTGGTACGTATTTATTGCCACAGTTGCATATATAATTCGGCCAACTATTGACTTTCCTTTGGGCTAGTCAATAGATGCATGAATTATACATACAAAAAAAAATTTGCCTAGTTGTTCTGAATAAATTAACCTACATAACAGAGGTCGCTTTGGCAATATAGAATTTCAGTTAACCTATGCAGAACACTAGCTGGCCAAATTTGAATCAATACATCATCCTTAAAGATGACCAATTTATAAAAGTCCACAATTTATATAGCATAATGCACAACATAATCCTCAGAGCACCGGATGCAATTAAAAAAAAAACTTAACCAATCTTACATTGAAATGATAATACCTAGAAACAGCATATTGGCTAATCTGAAGCCTTAATTGATAATACCAGAACTTACTGTTGCTAGAGTTCATATCACAGAACAAAATTAAATGCAAGATTGTCAATATTGCAATGGATAAATTATTGCAGATTGCATTTAATTGATAATCTTTGGAAAAACAAGAATTAACCAGAACTGAGATGAACTTAAGATGCATGATATAATCTGATTAGATAACATCAGAAATTTCATCAAGATTACAGACACAATATTCAGCAGACTGATTCTATCAGAAATAGCAAGGAATAACCATAATAATCCATAACTGAGATTATCTAAAGACGCATCACAAGATACAAGAACAGTATGATGATCACAAACTAAATCGCAAATCATCCTTATGATATCCTGATACCAGAAGCATCTCAAAATCGGATGGATGTAAAAACTAAATCATAAAACATCCTTATCCAGAAACTTAATGCCACAAAAACTCAAAAGGGCCAAATATGGAGGATTATCTGCTTTGCGGTGCGGCGGCGCATGGAAACAACGGCCTCAGCCGGTGAGTAGTGCACGCGCCGGCTAAGCCAGCGACCAGTAGCGGTGCGAGCGCGGGGAGATCAGCGAAAATCAAAAGCGCTCGGTGTCGCCTGGTGGCGGAACGAAAAGGTGCATGGCGTTGCGGCGCGCCCGAGCCAGTATGTGGCGGCGAAGCCAAAAGGCGGCGGACCACAGCGGCAGCGGGAGCTTGAGGGCGCGCGGCGCATCGCGGCACCATCAAAAGGCGCTTCGGTGCATGGTTGTGGTGGCGCGAGGCCGGGCGCCGCGATGGCGGCGGCGATCCGAAGGCACATGGAAGGCGGGATCCGGGAAGCGGCAGGGGCGGTGGAGCTAGAGGGTGGCGGGGCGGTGGGAACAGTGGCGGCTCATGGACACCGGCGAGCGCGCCATCATCGAGATCTTAGGAACGAGGGTACAAAAAAAAACGATCTGATCTGAAGCTGCGGGAAAGAACCGATCCGAAGAAAAAAACGAGAAGACCTAAGACGGTCGGCGTAGATGCAAAGTGCAAGAGCAGACCATATGGGAAAAAACTGGAGCACGAGGTCGCTCCACCAGATGCGAACAGATGAAAGCCAAGAAACCGACCCGATGCGAAGAACAGATTGGATCGCAAAAAAGAGATGGACAGGTTGCAAAACACACATACGAGCTCTGATACCAATTGTTAAAATAATTCTGATCTAAACTAGATAATCAAAAACTAACAGGATCGTATATGCAGTAATTGCAACACCTATATAATCTGTAAACGCGGAAGCGTACCTGATGATGATGCCATTGTTCGTCGTAGGGATGATCTGAAACTATAGATGTGCAAGTGCTCAATCTACCTAGAGTTTGGTCTTTCCCAGCAAGAGGTAAGCCACAAATTCCAACTACAGATGGGGATAGGTGGTATGGCATGAGTTACCCTACTGAGAGGACCTGACCCTTATTTATAGCCTTTGGTATGTGATCCTATCCCGTCCCATAATTAGAGATAGATTCTAAATAGGTCTCTACACAGATTTAAAATCCAAGTCCATATTTATCCTTAAAAGATACTCGGCTTTTAATGAATACTTTATTTGATCACTTTATACTTTTGAGCCAATCAAAATAGATAGCTAATATATATTAAATCCATGTGAATTCGACATAACGAAAATTAATCCAACAAAAAGTATAGCTACTTGAGCCTGGACAATGAAGAGTGCCAAAAGGAATGTACATGAAGATTGATCAACGCGTATGCCGCGTTATGTGGTGATTAACAGGGTGCGTGGCGATCGTGTCGAGTTGAACTTGAATTGTGATGTTGGAATTATTCCTTCTGTCTGAGCCATGTGCCTTGGAAGTTTTAGCTTCACATGTGCGCCCGTGCTTAATGATGTCCAGTTATGTGACCATTTGAATCTGATCAATTGGCTGAATAAGTTTAGTGCATAGATAGTTACTAACCTGATATATGTGCTTTTACTCAGCCATGTATCTATCTAAGCCGCGATCCACGCCCACAGGATAATCTGGCTCAATTTTCTAGAATAATTTTCTCTAACGAACATATCAAGATAAACGAGGACTGAGCTCGCGTTCAATATATACACACACAAAAGCTAATAAATAAATTAAATCGGGAAAGATGTCCACGTTTAGTTTAAATCGGAAAAGACGTCCACATTTAGTAGATGTTGTTTCTTGTCCAACGTGAATACAAACAAAAATATTTAGGTAGTACATAAGACACTTAGAATGTAAGAACATCTTTGTGGGCGATACTTTGGTAAATGTGCCAACAGAATTGAAGCTCATTTCATTTCCTGACATAGCAAGTATTCTGAGATTGCTAGTGCTTCAATTTACAAAGAATCAACCACATGAGGCATTCCATACAATAGCACAAAAAGCCTAATGAACAGAAAACCTATATATTCTTGATGCCGTGAATTAGTAAAATGACAAGAAAAGTGGTCAATACGGGCTCCTACATCACGTTATATTTTTAGCGGATGCCACGACAAGTTATTTACCACTAAAGATCAAAACCCACAATGCTAAAAAAACAGCATATTGGGGTTTTTCAAATCATTTAACCAGAAGTAACAACCCACATGTACGAAAGATAGGCCTTGGAATTATTGAACTAAATACAACCAGTTCTAGCTAAAAAATAGAAGGTAAGATTCAAAGAAAAGGAAGGTAAATGCAATTAGCTTGGTATTACAATCGCATGACCAAACAAGCAAGCACAAAAAAAAAGAATGTCCGCAGACGACTCAGCCCCGTCGTCCCTGCACAATCACGTCCACACCGCAGGCAATCCTAAGTCCAAAGCACCCCTAGTTCCTGTTGAAAACGTGGATAACATTTTAATTTCAGATTTTATTACGAGGCAAAGATCACAAATAACTAGTGATACATAAATCGATACTAACAGCAGACTACTCGTTGCAATTCTAAATATACTCAATAAAAGATTTATAACAGAAAAGTCTGGTCGTAAGACCAACTTACAGTCGAGCTTAATGAAGAACAGGAAGTAGTGTAGACTTGATGCGGTCACGGTCGTAGGCGTCACGATTGCAACAAAGCGGTTCGCATATGCCTTTTCGAAACCTTATTGCATACAATGCGGTGAACTCTGCAATAATAGTTCGGAGATACCGCTCGTCCTCTTTCCCGGTGTACGCCGAGGAGAAGGGACGGCTTGGTTCAAAATAGTACAATCCTCCAACACAAGAGGACAGAGAGGAAGAAGAAGAATTCTTGGAATCGAAAAAAAGATTTCTTTTGGTCTGGACCTCTCGAAAACCTTTTAAGGGTCAAGTCAATTACTCTATAGTAACTGCTTAATAAAGCACTCATTAGAACAACTGGTAGCGCTAATTAAAACCAATTAATGATAATTAAGCAAAATTTATCATATCCACGATTACCGTTGGTCTTGACTTTGACCAGCGGTCTCTGACTTTGTCCATGTTCTCTAAGGGAGGTCCAAGAGGATCTCCCAAAGAGGTCCAATGGGACCACAGTGTTCCGACCACACTTTCTTGGAGTGATCCAAGAGAGGTCCAAAAGATCTCCCGAAGAGGTCCAAGGATACCACAGTGTTTCGACCACACTCTCTTGGAGTGATCCAAGGAAGGTCCAAAAGATCTCTTGGAGGTCCAAGATGATCTCCACACTCCAAGAGAGGTCCAAGAGGATCTCCTGGAGGTCCAAGAGAAATCTTCAAGGGAGGTTCAAGAGAAAACTCTCACTGGTTATATGAGACACTTGATTTGGTAGAGAGAAATGCACAGTCAGCAAAAGAAAGGTGGACTTGGTTCTGTCGTTCCGCAGTTCGCATCACAAGTTGCAAGTCCGCGATTGCCCACCTTGAATAAGCGGCGTCTTGGCGTGTGTGCGCGTGTGTGTCACTACTACAAAATAAGCTATAGAAGCGCCTCATCACAGAGCGGTTCCTTTGGAACCGTGCAGCGATAAATATCCTGAGCGGTTCCTTTGGGCAAATGCGATGAAATATCACGAGCGGTTTAAAAAGAAAATGCGTGTTGGGTCTCGGGGCAGTACGAGCTATCCAAGCGGTTATTAATAACCGTGCATGATAAACATATATCCTGAGCGGTTTATTAATAGGCCGTGCATGAACAATCCTGACGGTTCTATTAAATAACCGTGCGCTGATAATCTCTGTACCACGGATGGTTGTCAACACGGATCGTGCGTGAACTATCACGAATGGTTCTATTGAAAAACCGTCGGTGATAGTCTTCATACCATAGGCGGTTGTCAACACAGGCCGTCTGCGAACTATCCTGAGCGGTTCTATTGAAAAACGTCGGTGATAGTCTCTGTACCCGAGGCGGTTGTCATCTGAGACCATCTGTGAACTATCATAGATGGTTCAATTGAAAAACCGTCGGTGATAGTCTCTGTACCATAGACGGTTGTCAACACAGACCGTCTGTGAACTATCATAGACAGTTCTATTGAAAAACCGTCGGTGATAGTCTCTGTACCTGAGCGGTTGTCAACACGGCCGTCAGCGAACTATCCTGAGCGGTTCTATTGAAAAACCGTTGGTTCTATTGAAAAACCGTCGGTGATAGTTGTATATCACGAGCGGTTCATAATAAGAACCGTCAGTGATATCCCGCTATAAACTCTGGACGGACCCCCTTCCCATTCCCATTTGAGCCGCCACCCGGTGTTTGCCCTCTACGCAAGCGAGAGAGGAAGGGGGGAGAAGGAGAGGAGGGAGTTAAAGGAGAGGATTCTCGAGAGGTTTGGTATTTTCGTGGTAACAATCTATAACCCTTTAGAGTATCTGTAATGTACGTGCTTAATTAGCCGGATGCAAGTGAATAGAATAATATTTTTCATTGGGTGGTTAGCATATGCGCGCATTAAGTTCTATACCATACTTCATAATAACGTGTCTCGAACTGACTATACCTATATATGTAATTCTATTTTTGCAGTGCCGCCAGCAAAAAAATGATGAGTTATGTGCAATCTCGTTTGCTATCATATCACGACAAATCATTAGAGCTAGGAGGAAGGATCCGAGGTTTGTCAATCTCAAAATAATTATTTCCTAATTATAAATTTAAATATATATGCTTACCACTTTACTCTTGCTAGCGACAGAACTTGTTGATACATCTGGATGGACTCGTTGAGGGTGAGATCACAGACATTCGAGGGAAGCTCTGCGCCTTTATCATGTCAGATATTGTTGACAACAACGAAGATTTTCACTCCGTCGCCGACCCAAAGCATCACCCCGCCGACACCTGTCAACCACCTGCAAACAATTGACTCAATTATAATCCAGTAATAACTATAGCGACAATACTTGAACAAATCGATCTTTTGTAATTTATTTTGGGTAATGATCATTTTGAGTTTGTCAACAATTGATTATCTGTGATGTATCTGTTTTTGTGCATGCTTGTTTTCAGAGGGCATGGCTAGCAATTTTTAAGGTTAGCCAAAAAACAACAAAAATGTAGTTAGGATGACTCACTATCACAAAAAGTTTTTGAAACCATCTGTGAAGGCTAGTATCACAGACGGTTTCCATTAAAACCGTCTGTGATACAAGCATATCACGAGCGGTTACATTTAAGCACCGTCGTGATACTAGAAATATCACGAGCGGTTTACTTTACAAAGCTATGCATGATATTTATGTATCACAGATGGTTCTTCGCGAACCGTCTGTGATATGCTACATATCCTGAGATGGTTTTTAATAAACTGTTTGTGATACTAACCTTCCGAGCGGTTTCAACAAAAAGCCGTCTGTGATAACTCTTCGTTATCACAGACGAACAAATATAGACGGTTGGAAATAAATGCGTGATGACGATTACGAACAAATGCAGTGATGAATGTTCCCTAGTAGTGTGTGACTTTAGCTATAGTCCTCCTCATGTCACCCTATGACATGTATCACATGTATCAAAGGGTGGCAAGGACTCCACCTTATAAATTGCCCTCTCACTACTTGACTAGACAGTATGGGACTAAACCATACTTGCTTTAAAATTTAAGAATGAATAGACCTTTACAAATAAGGACCCAATTCTAACAATCCCCACTTCTTCCTTTCGCAGGTTCACTCATTGAGCATCACTGCATCAGCACTCAAGGGTTTAGAGGATTTGTAAACAGCTTCTACATCACATAACATGCCTAAGCTGTAGATATTATCATTATCAGATTCTTAGTACATACACATATTTTGACTTCCCGACCCATTATAGCAAACAATGATGCTTAGTTAATTAGTATCAATAATAATGACACACTAAGAATCTACCCGATCAAAATATGGGCAGAAAGACAACTCGTCAACAATAATGACACACTAACAATGATGCTTAGTTCCTTTGCCGAGATTTTCTCATTTTAAGTTTTTACTTGGCGAAGGTTTTAACGAGGCAGCCAGTTGAACATTAATAAAGCACTTTATTACATTTTCAATATGATTGTCTCTTTTTGTTTTCAATTTTCATATGTATTTCTGAATTATACACATTTTTATAAAATTTCTTTGGATTTCTTTGATTTTTTTGGACCTAACAGACTAAATGGGCTAGCATTGGCCCACTGAGCCAAACGGGCTCGTGCCGGCCCGACACAGCATGAACAGCTGATGGCTCGTGCCTGGGCGGCCTCCTTGGCATATGGGTCGGCACGACACATGGACCGTGCCCCATCGTGCCCGTGCGGTGCCAGACTAGGTCGCCCATTTGGTTAGCTCTAGTTGGCAGCGCTCTACGGTGCCGTGCAGTCGCGGTACCCGCCCTGCATGTCATTGCACACCAGGTCGCGCCGCCAAGGATTCAATGGAGCCGCTACCGATTCGGCTCAGACGCCGCCACGCGCACCGAGATCCGAAGCCCGACCATTGGGTCGGCTCCTCTCCTCTGTCTCTCTCACACTAGTCAAGGAGACAACACGGATTGTGATGGGGAAGGAGAGGATTAGAAGGGTGAGCAACCAGATCTGCGAGAACCTGCCATCGGCGAGAAGAAGGAGAACGCCAGTGGTGACCTAGATTAGGAGGGGAGGGGAGCGTAGTGGATGAGGGAAGGGTTCTTGGTCCATCTTTTAATATCAGTAAAGATATACATTACCCCTGATATATTTTACTCAACTCGAAAGATAAGAAGGAGATGATGCTTCAATTAGACACCTTTAATTCCCCCAGCTGCCAACCCAAAACTTATGAAAAATACCAGTTGTAAAATGTTACTAGTAATTGATTTTTCAACACCGTTTGGTGCGTTTTTGTCGAATTTAGAATAGTTGTATTTATTTATATCAGAGTAGCCCCTTTCCAGATAGGATAGATTCCTATTTAATTTCTGTGTATCTTTTTTGCCATTAGGTGCTGTCTACAGGCTAATGCAGTCTCTTTTTCTTTCTGTCTCTTTCCAAGGAGAAGAACACCTTATAGACAGATATATAATGGAATTGACACTACCAGAAAGTAGAAAGACTATGTGGATTTTAATTGCTTACGTGTTGCGGCACCGCTAAAGAAGGTTATGTAGTTCACGTACGATGGATACAAACGTTGCGGCAGGTTGTTGTTTTTATATATGTTTACGCGCAGCGCAACACGCTAGGCCAGACCATGCATGATAAATACCATTAAATTAAAACGAAAATGATATTCTGCGGACCGTTCGATCGATACGCACAGGGCAAGGCAAAGGTGGCGTCCGCGACTTCGTGTCATGTTGATGCGCGATC
Organism: Phyllostachys edulis; assembly: GCA_036346405.1. Classification (NCBI taxonomy): domain Eukaryota; kingdom Viridiplantae; phylum Streptophyta; class Magnoliopsida; order Poales; family Poaceae; genus Phyllostachys; species Phyllostachys edulis. The sequence continues at coordinate 39,143 of JAYEVD010000621.1, read as the reverse complement.
TTTCCCATCTACCATTCCATTCCATATGCAGCCTTGCTGCCCGTCCCGGGGAATAAATTCTCTGGGCCCCCCCGCATGCGACCCTACTCTGACGTGACTTCACCGCCAATGAATTCAGTGGATGCCACAACCGAGAAGTATTAACCCTATAAGACCAGCTAAACTCCTAAAATAGTCTCTCTAGCCGTAGAATTTCAATTTTAGCATACAGTCTCCTCCTGCTGCGACCGGGGACAGCAAGAGTGCACCTGCTGCCGTCCCACACAGCAGCAGCTCCCTTCCTCCCTTGGCGCACGCAAATCCAAGAGGAGAGAGAAAATATATTTAAGAATATTTTTGGAGGAATTTTAAATATATAAAATGAGCTCCAAAATTATGAATTTTTTGTGGAGACTCCCAGCACAGTGTAATTGCTTGTATAATATTTTCAGAATTTTATGAGTTATGATTTTTTATCTAAAATTCATTTAAGTATATCTTGTTTGTCTGAATTTTCTAATATAGAAAATGAGGTCCAAATATTATAATTTTCTAGGCTCATATACAATGTACTTGATTGTGTAAATTTTTCATAATTTTATATGTTACAAAATTGTCTCGACAAATTAAGGGTTTAGGTCTCGAAAATTAGGACGAAAAGTTTCGGAAATTAGGGTTTCATGATTTCATGTGACTTCGAATGTGGCAAGTTTAGTACCACATGACCACTCTAGGTAAGAGACACTCCCTCCTTTGCACATCTGTCGCCCCGTCGCTGCTGTCCCTCCTTGCCCGTAGTGCTCGCTTTTATGACGTGCCGAATCTCGAGACCCAACTCACGATTGATTCGCCCGCGCACCTCTACCAGCAACAGTGTTGTATGACACTTCATGGCACCACATTCCAAGTCACATGAAATGATGAAATCTTAATTTCCAAAACCTTTCATCCTAATTTTCGAGACCAAAATCCTTAATTTGTCAAGACAAGTTCGTAACATATAAAATTATGAAAAAATTACACAATCAATTACACTATATAAGGGCGTGGGAAAAAATCATAATGTTTAGACCTCATTTTCTATATTAAAAAATTCCTACAAACAGTATACTTAAATGAATTTTAGAGAAAACATCGTAACTGATAAAATTTTGAAAAATTTACACAATCAAGTAAACTGTACCAGGAGGCACTACAACAAATTTTATAATTTTTGAGCTCATTTACTATATTTCGAAATTCCTGCAAAAAAAATATTTAAATGGATTTTTGGCAAAACTGCTACAGTGCCCAACATTCCTACAAACATGGGTCAGGGCGGCAGCAGCTTGCTGCTGTGATGCGACAAGCGCACCTGCGATTCTCTGATTCGATGGCGCGGCAGGTGGGTCCACGGAGTTAAAAATAAAATTTTGGATGTAAGTAGACTAGAGTTAAAATTACGGTAGTCTAGGGCGCTAATAGTGTCCAAATCTCCATCCTAAACTACAGGTGTTCGGTGGGTTAAGCCTCTAGACCCACGTCAATTAGGCCCGAACCAAAAGCGCTTATCTGCCACGGAATGTCGTCATCAACATGATATGTTCTGGACTTCTAAAGTGTGTTGATAAGATTGTAACATTGCCATATTGCACACAAGTATATATTGTCCCTCCAAACTAGCCAGATGCATGCTAGTCTCGTCTACAAGTCAATGTTTGATTAATATTCAGCTGATGAAGCCAGCATGGCCTTACTATTACGGAAAGACACTTTCTTCGAGGTTAAGCCCGACCAGAACAAGCACATGTCCGGGCTCCAATTCGGTTTACTGGGGGAATTAGCACTGCTACATGTAGTTTAATTTCTGATTTGACCAAACAGGCCATGATCAACGGCATTACACTCCACGGTTGAGTTTCGCTCAAGGTTAATAGAACTACGTTAGCTAATATCATCCCAGCTAGGATAGTTTAACCCATTTTTTGTGGTGAGGTAACATAGTATGCTAGCATTTTGCTCGACAGTAGAAAGAAAAAAAAGAAGAGAAAACCTCGAAAGTGTTAACTCTGGCTGTATAACTACTACAGAAAAGGTCTTCACAGATAGTTCAAAAACGTCATCACAGACGGTTTCATAAGCCGTCTGAGTTTATAGATCAGTAATGACATTAGGTCATCACAGACACTGACTATCACAAACGGTTATTAACTCAAAACCGTATGTGATAGTCAACTATCACAGACGGTTTGTTGGTGATACCGTCTGTGATGGTTGATGTATCACAGACGGTATGTCCTAAGAAACCGTCTGTGATATTATTTTGTATTGTTAAATCTATTTCTGTTTATCGGCTAGCCTCGAGAAATGCTAGCCATGCCCTCTGAAACAAGCTGAAACACAACAAGTGCATGTATACATCCAATTCACATTTATATCAGAAACAAGCACATGATCCAATTCACATTCATTTCAGAAACAAGTATATCCAATTCACAAATCAATTAACTAAATTAACCATTCATGTACATTTACACACATGTACCATTAAGTTCAACCTTATTCAAATCAAGTTCAATCTACATTGTAGTACTTCCCATCTAGATTTATGACCTTACGGTTCAACAATGACACAAACTGTCCTCGAATATTTAAGAACTGGCCTTGTTCCAACGCAGTTGTAGTGATGATTGCAACCTGTCGTTAGAAAGATTAAATTCGTGCTTATATAAATTGGTAAATATGAAATAATTATTGCAAGATTGACAAACCTGAGGATCATTGGTTATCATGCGGAACCGACGAGTAGTTCCATGTTGTGGCAAACATAGTATCTCTGAGATGTTGCGGTCGTGAATTCTTTGTTAGCCTGAAAAATAGAATCGGTTAGTTAGAGGCATTACTACGAAGTGCTATATAGGATTAATGTGTACGAGAGAATCTGGGGAATTTTGATCGTGTCATGAGTTCCCTCTTGCATATCCTCCTTTTGCAAAAGTCGTCTTGAGCGACCTACATGATTCCAAGAACTTAGCTTTAGCCATTGCAAAGGAAGAAAAAGACTATCGATAGAGTTATCTATGGAGGAAATGTGTTTAACAAATCGATTAATTGTCGGACAATTGTGAAGTTGTGTGTGGCCCTCTTTAAGGAATCAAGGTATACTACCTTGTTCCGTTTTGGTATAATTATAATTAAAATCTAGCGGAAGCTACATAGGTATGTTGTCGTGGTCATTAAACCTAAGTTCGTATTGCTTATAAAGTACAAATCAACAAGTATAGCCACTAGTGCAGCACTTACTCCTGGTTGTAGGGCAAAAAGTATGAATTACTTATTGCGGTGAGCCAGCAATGACTCCGTCATGTAATCCTCGACGAATTCTGCATTCTCCATGATGGTTTGCAAGGAGACCAAGTGTGGGTCGAGAATCCTACTAGTTAATTCTCTCTCTCTCTCTCTCTCTCTCTCTCTCTATATATATATATATATATATATATATATATATATATATATATATATATATATATATATATATATATATATATATATATATATACACACACACACACAAGTAAGGAGTTATATATAACATTTATCGATATTACACAAGCGTTGATCGTGATTATATACATGCACTTACGGTGTCCATCATCGCATGAGTGAGGCCGAGGCGTTGAGGTTGAAGAGAAAGAACAAGTCCTCGAAGGTCACCGTGAAGACCACGAGTCTTGATGGTCGTGTTTAAGATGATCCTTTTTGAACTTGACGTTGACACCCAAGCACCGTTGTTCATCCGTGCGGTTGGCTTTGTTCCATGTACCATGTCGCAATCTCGTGCAAGCCATTCCTAGGGTAGGGTGGCACTCTACCGTCTCGACCAACGGCTCACCTAGCACGAATTTTCGGACCAACTGTAAGAAGGAGCTATCATAACAGGAGTCGACCGTCTTCGATTTTTCCTTGCTGCTTCGGTTTTTAGAGGTCGACTTCACGAGAGTCGACTGAGTATGAGATATAGATGCATTTGATATACCAGGCCCAGCTCGGAGTGGCTCCTCGCGTGCTACAACCTCGGGAGCGATGACATCAGCTTCAGCCGCACACGACGAGGACCCGAAGGACGACGATGAGGCCGGCGTGGACCAGGAGCAGGGTGGCGCAGATGAGAAGGACGAGGACGTCGATGCTAGGTTTCCTGACGAGATGGTCCTCGCGGACCTAGTTGGTGCACCATCCCCTACGCAGCCGACGCAGGCCATGCCACCACGCCATAAATGGCATGATCGTGTGGACTTTAGTTCGGTAAACATGGTCGAGGGCACGTAAGGCCAACACCTAGCAGCGAGGTTCACACTGGGGTCGAGTGCGCGCCGAAAGCGCAAGTGATGAGATGAATGGGTGTATGCATGTCTACACAATTCATATTGAATGAAATCAGATGACTGCTGGGATAAAACTTTCTATGCCTATGTTCGAATGAAATGATTGCATGAAAAGAAATTTCTGACTTGATGCATGTTGAATGTTGAATGAAATTAGATGATTGATGGATGATTCTTATTGCATGAAATGTTGATTGAATGAACTCAATTTGGATGATTACATTGAGTATCAGTTACTACTGCCACACCATGTAAAGTGGCGTGATGAGCCGTCGATCATGCGGGATAAATGGCGTGTGATGCCTTACTGAGAGCGCTAGCCTTTTCATAGCGCCTCTGGAGCGGGCATCAATTTGGCGTGGGTAACCTTTGTTTTGCCACACCATGTATCTGCGGCGTGACAAAGCGGCCATCCGCCAGATAAATGGCGTGTGAGCCTAGCACCAGAACCGGCGGTCTTTTTTGGCAGCTCTAGAACGGCTAGCAATTTGGCATGGCAATATGGTTTTGCCATGCCTTTAAATAATGGCATGACAAGGCGGCCGGTCATGCGGGATAAATGGCGTGTGGGACTTAGCACCGCAACCGCTAGTCTTTTTTCGCAACGCCTTTGGAATGGCTAGCAATTTGGCGTGGTAGTATGGTTTTGCCACACCTTTAACAGTGGCGTGACAAGGTAGTCCTGCAATGCCGGGATAAATGGCGTGACAGGACTTAGCACCAGATTGCTGGCCTTTTTTCCCAACGCCTCTGGAACATCAACCAATTTGGTGTGGCAGTATGTTTGTGCCACGCCGTTTGATATGGCGTGACAAAGCAGATTGCTCGCAGTAACATACGGTCTGAGGTTTTTGGTTATAGGGTTTATGGTAATAGGTTTTGGGGTTGGTTAAGGTTTAGGTTTAGGATTTAAGGTTTTAGGTTTTATGGTTTAGGTTTTATGCGGCCCGACAGCTTTATTTTAAGTTTTAGGGTTGGTTTGAGAATAGGTTAGGGTCTTAGGGTTTTAGGGTTTACAGTTTTAGGGTTTAGGGTTTTAGGTTCAGGTTTACGTTTATGTTTAGGTTAGGGTTTAGCCTATTAAGCTTTAGGTTTAGGTTAAGGGTTTAGAGTTTAGGGTTTAGGGTTTTAGGGTTTAGGGTGTAGGGTTAGGTTTGATTTTTAGGGTTAGGGTTTACAGTTTAGGTTTAGGCTTTAGGCTTTTCAGATCGACTTGACAACCCTAACCGCATCGCCAGGGTTTTAGATCGACATGACAACACCATACCTCCTCAGTTTTTTAGACCGAAAAGACATGATTCTGCAAAGAAAGACGTGAGAACACTCTGCCTCGCTAGCTTTTTAGACCAAAAAGACAGCACTTTGTAAAGCAAGACATGACTTCTCTCTACAAAGAAGGACATGATCCGAGCGACTTCTCTACAGCGTAAGACGTGATAACACTCTGCCTCGCCCGACTTTTCAGATCGACATGACAACACTCTACCTCCTCGACTTTTCATACCAAAAAGCGGGACTCGCATGAAATTAACCACACCATGCCAACTCTGTGGCTTATAAAAGGAGGTGGAAGATATCTGAGAGAGAACACTACACACACAACCAAACCCAACACTACACCAAAGCTTACTTCACTACGTTGGGATGGACAAGATGCAGAAGCAACAGGACGAGATCCGCAAACAAGCAAAGGCTATTAGGGCGCGGGACGACCAATCAAGGGCTACTGCGGCCCGGGTCCGACAAGAGGAGCTTGCCAGGATGACACTCTCATCGCGCGCCCGTGGCGACAACCCCTACCGAGCGTTCCAACCCGGCATTATTTGTGACACATGACACCGGACCGTGGCGGGCGGTCTGGCTTATGAGTTGTGTGGCGGCAAGGGGAAGGTGAAGGCGTAGTCGGGGAGGCTAGGGAATGGCTGAGGAGATCTTGGCGGCGGCGCGCGATGAAGAAGAGCCCGCAATGAGCTCCGTGATGGAATCGACGAATAGAGGTGGGGATGGAAATAGGGGATTCCGGAACACGTGGTGACATAGCTGAGTGGGCGAATGTTTTATCGAAGTGGTGGGAATGCAGAGCGGGGGTGGCAGGAAGAACACAGAACTTCGGTGTGGTGAAGCTTCAGAGTAGGGGAAATGGGGGAGGAGAGTGAGGCTAGCTTTTATAGGCGCAGAGGAAAGGGAACTGGTTGGCTTGGGTCTTGTTGGGCATCAGTGCCCACGGATGGATGGCATGCAGCAAAGACATAGGGCATGGGCAAGGCCAGGCGGAGCGAGCGAGGGGGCGGCATGGCATGCATGGAGGAGGCGCGATGTGATCTTTGGCATAGCGTGTGAAGCGGTGGCTAGTGTAGTCAAAGCATGGCAGCCGTGGAGCTCAGGATTGGTAGAGGCAAGGGTGCACGAGCACATAGGTAGGAAAGGAGAAGGAAGAAAGAGAAAGAAACTGTGCTAGAGCTTACATGGTGTGAAAGTTGCATCTGGTTACTTCGTTAGCATGAAGAAACTTGTTTCTATGGAAGATATGAAAATAATTGGTATGAAGTCTCATGATTGTCATATGCTGATGACACAAATGCTTCTTGTTGTAATTAGAAATATTTTGCCGAACAAGGTCTGAGTCGCCATCGGAAGGAAAGCAATCACTCCCGATTTCGATGCGTATGCTCAAGCCCATTTCACGGTCTTGCAACACATGACCCAAGTGTCTTTGTGCATCGACGAGCATAAAGACATGGTACACCAACAGAATCCAGGCCGGTCGGAGGTTTGGATCACAAGAGAGCACAACCACTGGTTCAACACATGGTTAAAGGTGTGATTCACTGGGAGGCCGTCATCAAGTGATGATACGCTGCCATGGTTGGCAAAAGGGCCAAAATTTACAACTGTGACATGGCAAGGATACAACATAAATGGGTACACATTTTATACGATAGTTCAGGATAGGAAGAGCACAGTCCAGAACAGCGGTGTTCGCATAGATGCGTTTCATGAGCAGTTCAATACCGCTGGGTTGAGTTATTACTATGGGTTCGTAGAGGAGATTTGGGAGCTTGACTACGTACTTTTTAAGATCCCCCTGTTTCGGTGCCATTGGGTCAAACTTCCACAGGGTGTGAAGGTCAACAAGTACGACATCACTACTATGGACCTCGAATGTGTCGGATACAAGGACGAACCATTCGTACTCGCTAAGAAAGTTGTTCAAGTTTTTTATGTAAAGGACCCGGCAAATAAGAACCACAACGTAGTTCTTCATGGAAAAAGAAGGATTGTCAGAGTTGAGAATATCGTGGATGAGGAAGAGTACAATTAATTTGACGAGTTACCTCCTTTCAAAGACGGCATCAGGCTCGAGGAAGAACTGAGTGAGGAAGCTAGCTATATGCGTGTCAATCATCGTGAAGGGCTATATTTTAAAACGAAATAGCAAGTGGGATGTTCCCACACGGTGACATCTATTTGGAAAATTGTTCCATTGTAATTAACAAACTCGGCATGTAATTAAGGAATTATTCTATTGTAATTGATTCACTAATTAAGAAATCATTCCATTTGTGATTTTGTCAGCTACTTTCTTGTTTTCAGAGGGCATGGCTAGCATTTCCTGAGTCTAGCCAAAAAAAAAATTCTTTTTAGAGGGCATGGTTAGCATTTTCTGAGGCTAGCCGAAAAAAATAATATTTTTTAGCTATAGAAGGAACTATCACAGGCGGTTTAGTGGAATAAACCGTATGTGATAACGAGGAGCCAAAATATTTCGCCTCCCGCACACGTGTCCAAAAATTTCCCCTCGCGTGCTGAGCATCACAGGCGGTTCCATAATAAAGCGTGTGTGATACTTATCACGCATAGTTATTAAAATAGAACCGTTTGTGATATTCTCGATTATCGCAGATGGTCCTGGAATAGAAACTGTCTATGATATGCTCGATTATCATGAGCGGTCCTAAATAGAACCGCGTCTGTGATATTCATTTATCACGAGCAGTACATTAGGAGAAATGTCTATGATATTATATATCATAGACGGTTCTTTAAGAGAACCATCTGAGATATGCATTTATAAGTAGGGCCCTACTAGGGTCTGCGTCCTTACTACTCCTCAGTCCTTAGAGCTCACTCTCCGGTCCGCCTCCCCAGCACCCTTACTTCCCGTGTTCCTCTCGAGCCTCCCCTCTCCGCGCCGTCGTCCTCCCCTACACCGTCGTCATCCCCGAGCCTCCTCTCTCCACGCCGTCGTCCTACCCTACGCCACCGTCATCCCCGAGCCTCCTCTCTTCCCGTGCTGGTGTCCTCCCTCTGCGACCCCCGACCTCGACTCCCTCTTCGTCCATGCCTCCCGTCAAGGTATGAGCTCACCGCTTTGGATTGTGCTAGTAGAAGTTTCAAATTGTGCTGATTTGATTGACTCTAGCTTGAGAGATATTGCTTAGTAATATTATGGGAGGTGCAGAGCTCATCACTTTGGATTCTCTAATATTATGTCATGTTATTCATGCTCATCGAGATCCATATTTCTTTATGTTGATCTTGTCTAGTCATTTTGCTCTATTCTGTTGGTAGCTTATGTTCCCTGTAATTATTGTTCTGCCATTGTTTATATTCCTGTCAATTGAAATATTGTGTAGTTGGTTCAATTAAAATATTGACAGTGAACTCTCAATTGATGATTTATTTTGTTGTGAAGTTCTATCTTTTAAGCATTTTATCCTGATTGATGCAGTACTGATTTGTTGATCTTGTAGTAATATCATTTATTGATGCAGTATTGATTTGTTAATCTTGCGAGATGGCGTCCGCACCGCCTTCGCTACCGTCATCGACATTGCCGAATGCGTCTGGATCTCTGAGGAAAGTGGTACCTAAGCGACATGCTAGAGGAATATCGAAAATACCTATGGACCGAATGACCATCACGGCCGTCAGTACCTCTAGGGTCCCTCTACTTCCCGAGAAAGGAGCGTGACATTTCGGACCACTGCGGTATACTTGGAAGGAGCGAGTCCCCATCACCACCGAAATGGAAGGATCGTGGTAGTAGAAAGCGCTTGTTGTGGAATTTGAAGTTAGCGTCGTTTGATATCCCAGCAGAAGTCTCCGAACTCGTGCGATGATAGGCATTCCTCTCGATGGGACATGCTTGGAAGACCTTCAAGAGCAAGCTTGTCACGAAGTACGTGAACAAGGATCGGGCATACGCACAGTATAATTTCGTGTAAATCGGATACATGGGACGCCTTTGTGTGGATGAAGACGATGGACAAATTTCAACAACAAAGTGCGGCGCACAAGACTACCCAGGCACAAAACATTCACCTCCACAGACTCGGCACCGCCGAGTACGTGGGTAAAATCCAGGGATGGATGAGTGAGGACAATGTGGCAATCCATCATGAGTCTCCCGCCATTTGTCGAGATCACGACGACGGCCGAAAGCCCGGTTAAGAGAGGGCCACAATCACGTCGTCGGGCCCCATCTCTTTCACAAACTCGGAAGACGAGGAAGTGTCCCAACACCTGGTATGATATGTCAAACTACCTAGTTGTTAATAAGTCTATAACTTCGTAGGGTCTAAAATAACATGATGGCGTTTTGCAGCAAACATTGAGTACTCAATCTTTCCAAAGCTCCTTCAAAGCAGTAAGGGAGAAGGATATACTATCCACGGCCCTAGGAAACAAGGAGCACCCGGGTCACATGCGAGGCCTTGGGGTTTATGTACCTTGGAGGGATGGATTCCAACACGACTCCGAGGTGTATAGGAGTCAGATGAGATTCAAGGCGGAACACGAGGAACAGTTGAAAGAGGATTTTAGTGTACAGATTAGTGCACAATTTCAAGGATAGATAACATCATTCGAGGAACAAATGAATCAACTCATCAACGATCATGAAGCGCCCTTGTGATTTTGGGAGCAGTCCCCTTAACATCGAATGGCGTCAGCGTCCATGCACACTTTCTGAACTTGGTGACATCCAATTACCTATCGGCGTCATCCGGTAATGTACATCTGGAATGCTCGAAAGATAGACACAGTAGGGCGCCATCACTAATTGTGTATCGTTTTATAGGTGCCCATACCTGTAGGCTCCAAGTGAAATTTGGTTGGGTCCATTACATTGAAATTTGGGCGGGGTGGTGTATTCATGCTAGGAAGGGATAGTGGTGCATAGTGCCGGTGGCTCGGGGTTACACTAAGATCGGTGGACATAGTGCGTGATAATTTGATGGCCGTCCCTTTGGAGAAGCGCCAAACAAATAGATCATAACACTAGGGGATGCCTTGCACACTTATATCCAGTGGCCCAAGAGGGACATCGCCCTTGACCCTATAGTGTCGCGATCTCCACACGATGACCATTCCTCTCCAACATAGCAACACATATTTGTAGATATAGCGGCATATACACGTGTTTCTATAACCTAGTCCTGTTGTAGTGACAGTACCCTCGATGACTCCACCTCAACTCCCGCTTCAGAAGGCCTCCATATCGGCTACCGTAGAGATGGCGCCCAAGAAACAAGAAAAGCATGTCAAGTCATCTTCCAAGAAGACAAATAGCACACGAGGTGCTAAGGCCAAATCGAAGAAGATTAAGGTGCCTCACAAGCCCGGCATGTACTCCTCGAGAATCTTGGTTGGTCTCGAAACACAATATTACGCCACGGTGGTTTGGCTTGCGGGACTTTGCAAGCTGGTACATGTAATGAACCAAGCGAGGCAAGGAAGAGACCTCTTCTGGATTTGCTGTCGGCTACATACTGTATCATCCCAAAGTTATGTTACCAATTTTAAATTAATAAAATTATTATTTTATTGGATTTCACGAGTTTTAAAAAGTCAAAATAAAATTTAATTAGTTTCTCGATTTTACGGGATTTAACGTTAAAAAGAAACTTAATTAAATTCCTGAATCTTCTAGTATTTAAAAGGTTTTCCTATCTTTCAAAAATAAAAAATAGTTATGTACAAAAAATAAAAGCCAACTGTAAGTTAGAAATAATTTTATTAAATTCTAAAAATATCACTTTGTATTTTAAGGCCTCTTAAAAGCTTTAAAAATAAAAATAATCATTTGGATTTTATCGATTTAATTTTAAGCTTAAATTGAATTTAGAAGGAAAAACATTTTAAATGGCTAAAATAAACTTAAAAATCCAAAACTATTTTATTTGATCTATTAGGGTTCCAAAGTATTTTATAAAATTTTCTCAAATTTTTGGATTTATTTTATTTTTCCAGATTTTCTTTCTTTTCTCCTTTTTTCTTTCTCTCTCCTTTTTCCTCGTCATTGTCTTCCTACCGTGGACTTCTCTCTTTCTTTCATTTTCTTCCCATTGAACCAACCACTATGGTAGCCCATCCCTCTGCCACATCTCCTCCCCCACCTCCTCCCATCCCGTCAGCCTTCCTCCCTCATGCCACTGCCCACGACATCGCGCTAGCGCCACACGCCACTGCCCATTCCCAGCCTCACCCGTGCGTGTTGCCCATGGCCTCCCTACACCACTTGCTCTAGCCATCCCCTAGCCTGCGCCCCTTGACCGGCTCCCCATGCCACCCCAGCTCCATGCCGCCCTAGCCCCATGCCTCTACCGCCCATCCCCTCCCCCATGCTGCTACACCATGCGTCGCCCCATGCTACTGTTGCATGCCAACTACCAGCTCCCCCCTTGCTTTTCCAACTGACCAGCCAGCACCTCTTCTCCCTCTCTATAAACCAAGCCACGAGCTCCTGCTTTCTTTCCCTTCCTCTCCTCCCCCTCCCTTATCTCTTCTTTCTCCCCAACCATTAAACAACAGAGCTCCAGGCTCCAGTGCTCCTTGACCGCCAAACTGCACCACTCTCCACCATTCTCCCTCTCCGATGACTCTTTTACTCGACGAACCCCTCGGCTTCCTCTTCCACCTCACCGATCGCCCCTCTCTCTCGCTTTCGTTTATCTACAATCGAGCTTTTTCTCCCACCGGCCAAACCTCCTTCTTTGTCGTGCTCCACTACCGTCAATCATCCCCCAGCGACGTTGTCACTGCTGTTAGCTTCACCTCGCAACATTCTATGTCGTGCTTCCTTCCTTTCTCTGAAACACCCCTGGTTCACCGGCGCCACCATCTCCTCGCCGCTGGCCATGCGCCGCCTTCCCCGTTCTCCCTCTCCGGTGATCGTTGTGCCACGTCACCCATGTCACAGCGTGCCCCTCAACCACTTCCTTCAATCCACAGGCTCGCCCTTCTCCCTCGCCTTCTCTTGGCTGGGAACGCGATTCTCCTATCACCGGCCGAACGACCTTCCATCGCCATTCCCGGTGCCATCGACCATCCCTCGGCGACATCGTCACCACCATTGGATTTGTCACTTCACGTTCTACACGGCGCTCTCTCTATCTCTCTCATTGCATTGCCAGTTCACTGGTGCCACCATTTCCTCGTGCGCCTTTTTGTGTCCCACCGCCGATTCGGACCTCCTCCGGCGACGCGACCACCACCATTGGGTCTGTCTCACTCCCGGGAATCCATTTTACTAGTTCGCTGCCTGCCCTTCCCTTTTCCCTCGCCGGTGCCATGATTTTTGCCTGAGCTTGCACTATTCATGTGTGCATTTTCTCTCTCCATAATTTCTATATTTCATGTGATTTTTGAACTTCCAGATGCTCGTTCTCATTCATATAAAGTCCGATTCCATTGATTATCATTCCTAAATTCATCTAAAGGTGGTATCTTTCTTTTGGTACTAATTTTATTATTTTTGGATTTTATTTGGATTTGTTATATTTATTGGGCTCATTTTGCGTATAGATTACGACAACTTCGGAGAACCGGATTTCGACACTTCTCTGGATTTCGGCGCCGTTCGAGAATAACAACTAAATAAGCAAGGCAAGTTACATCTTTGATCATATTTGAATCTAGTATTTTAAATTATTTAAATTCTGTTTTAAGTTACTATTTCATGCTATTTAAATTCGAGTAATTTAATTCTTGTTTTAAGCTTTATAGTTATTCCCAAAACCAATGTATAGCCATTTATTATTAAGACAAGCGATATGAAGAATCTTTCCGATAGTGATGTATTTAGGAGTTAAATATTGAAAAGACTAGATTATAAGAATACCTTATTGTTGGATTATAGCAATATCGATGGATGAAAGTAGGATTGTAGGAATACATGATTCTTGGATATTGATTTTACAATTATACAATAGTTAATTGTTGGGTTATAGGATTGCATCATTATTGATTATCAGAATACATGATTATTGGATTACATCCTAATTAGATCATAATATAGCATCTTTGTGGGATACTCGGATTATATGTTTGTTGTATATAGAAATGGATTATGGTTGGATGTTGGATTGTTAGAGATATATGATCGTTGGATATTGGATTGTAGAAACTCGTTATTGTTGGATTGTTGGAATAAGCCTCATTGGATTACTAGAGTATATTCTGTTGGATTATAGAAATGTATAATTGTGAAAGATTGGATTATAGGACCACATTAATGTTGGATATTGGATTGGACAAATGCATTATCATTGGACATCAGATTATTAGAAACACATTATTGTTGGATATCGGATTCTAGAAGTATCTTCTTATTGGATATTGTAATGTCCTAAGTTTTTCCGAGTTTTTGAGTTTTCAAAAATAAAAATAACCATTTGGTTTGTCGAATTTGCCCAAGCTTAACTTGGTGATTTTGGAAATTTGCAGCGCTTCAACATGAACTAATCCAACTTCAACTAATTTGAGTATGGTTTCTCTGGAGTTGCCGAAGCTCTCTGGTGTTGATTTCCCTTTCTCAGATCGCTCCAAACCTCCCTCTCAGTCTAGAATACCCTTTTGGTTTAGACCTCCCTCTCATTTGGACCCCCCTCTCAGTCTAGACCTCCCTTTTGGTTTAGATCTCCTTCTTGTTTGGACCTCCCACTCAGTCTAAACCTCCCTTTTGGTTTAGACCACCCTCTCGTTTGGACCCCCCCCTCTCAGTCTAGACCTCCCTTTTGGTCTAGACCTCTCTCTCGTTTGGACCTCCCTCTCGTTTAGACACCCCCTCGCAGTCTAGACCTCCCTTTTTTTTAGACCTCCCTCTTGATTGGACCTCTCTCTCAGTCCAGACCTCCGGGTGGTCCTAGAGACTTGCCACGACCTCCCCTTGGGCCGCGACCTCCCCTTTGACCACGACCTCCCCTTGGGTCACGACCACCCCTTGGGCCGCGACCACCCTCTAGGTCTTTTTGCAAAGACCACCCTCTTAGTCATTTTGCAAAGACCACCCCTTGAGTCACAACCTCCTCTACGGTCACAACCTCCCCTTTGGTTGACCACCCTCTCAAGTTTTGATTGGCCCCACCAGTCAGTCCTGCTCACTTTCTTCTTCCTCTCGTCATGTCACTTTTGACGCAAAGGTCTTTCCACATTAATGCTGTTGTCTCACATTAAATGCTGCTGCTTTTTGCAGTACCCGTTTCCCCTTCTTGTCTCCTCCCAGACCTGCTCCCATCTTCTCCCTCACCAACCCTTGAGCACGTGTGCTTCAGAGTCTCTTAGCTGCTTTTCCCATTCTCCCTGGCTATAAAAGCCTAAGCAGCCCTCTTTCATTACTTTTTTCCTCACCCAGCTCTCTTGCTATCTTGCTCTCTCTTGCTCTCGCTAGTTTCACCGTGCTTGAAGTTTCTCCAAGGAGTTCGCTGAAGCAGCGTCGTTGCCTCCTCGTTGCCAAGAAGTTCGCTGGAGTCTTGCGCCGCCACCTCCTCGCTGCCGCAGAATTCACAGGAGCACCCGCACCGTTCGCTATGGACCTCCTCCTCAGGACCTCCTCCTGTGGACCTCCTCGTTGGACCTTCTCCCGATAGTCCGTTTCTATTTCAGTGTTTCTCTTTTGTTCTAGTTTGGTAGTTTTGGTTTTATTTGACTTCGTTGTATTTATTTGGCTCTTTTTCGCACGTGTAGATTACGGCTTATCTGAAGAGTTTGTGGACCCGACGACCTCTACCGAAGAATATCAGCTCTTCAACGAAGGCAAGTCGTAGACCTTTGATCATGTTGAACCTAGTTTGAAAAAAGTATATTGTTTTATATCAACATGCATGGCTATTTGTATAAAAATGGTTTGGGAATTAGTTAAACACCTAATTGGCAATATGACTCCTTGAATATTTGTGATGACATGTTGACATGTATTCTTTGGACCACCATAGGTTGGGTAACCTTAGTTGGACCTCTTTGTGATAACCAACATGGGTGCGTATGTTGCATAGACCTGCTTATTTATGCGATGTCTCTCGATCACTTGTCTCAATAATAATGAATTTGACTAAGAGATTATGGAACTATGGCACATGTTGCTTTGGCATGTGTTGTCTTGGCAAGTGTGGCCCTAGCATGTGTTGCCATTAATAAAACTTGTTGTGCCATGACCAGGGTGGTCATTTGGCGGGGTTGAACCCAATCTGTTTTCACTTGGGCGAGTGATCGTGCAGTAAAGGGGGTGCAGGAAGCACATTGGGATGAGGAGGTCTCGCCTGAGCAACCACTAAGGACTTAACCTTGTAAGAGTTTGATCCAGGCCATACCGTGCAACCACATGTCCAGGATGGGGTGGACCTGGCCAACTAATTGGCAATGCTTTGCCTCGGTTCCATTTTGGTGGAAGTGTGTAAGACATGGGATGGACATGCACACCTGGCGCAAGAGGGGGCCAGGAAGGCGAAACCTTAGCAAGCGGAACCGAGTCAAAAAAAACCTTGTAAAGGCTTTATCACGTGCTCTAGCCTGCTTACCTAAGGTAGTGAGTAGGGGCATCGACGGGTGCCAAACAAACTAGAGAATTCGTGTCTTGTGGGTAAAGTTGTGCAACCTTTGCAGAGTGTAAATATATTCGAATACCCGTGTCCCCGGTTATGGACATGCTTGGTGATTTCACGCAAGGGTTAGACTTTCTCAAAACTTGTTGGTCTTGGTGGTTCAGTGGTGTCGGCTCATGACCCGGGGTGGTCGTGAGTGGTCTAGCTCATGACCAGGGTGGTCGTGAGTGGTCTGGGAAGTGACCAGGGTGGTCACGAGTTGTTTCCAAAGAACTTGTTTACTTATGTGCTAATCTTTTAACTTGTGCTTTGCAATCTACTTATTGTATTTCAAGTCAATATTGTTTTCTGCAAAGTAACCATAAAGCCATCTTTGTCAAGACTTGCATGAATAATATCTGCATACATTTCCCTACGGCTTGCTAAGTACATTCAAAAGTACTCATGGCTTGTGCCCTCTAGTTGATCAGCAGCTGAAGAAGACCTCCCATGGTGCTCCGAGCTCTTTGAAGACCTCTCGTGCTAGGGGACGTCCTCCACTTGATTGCCTGTGGGCATGTCGAATTGCCTCCACGTGTTCTTTTGTTTCTGTTGTGAGCTCTTGTGTTGTAGTCCGTCTGGCGAGACCTTTGTAAAAAGCTTGACCATAAGGTCTTTTGTTGCTATTATTGTTAATTTGTCTGCTTCTTCTATAATTCGTTGTATGGTTGTGATGACATCGTTGTTGATCACAGTGCGGGCCAGCCAATAATCATGGGACTGGTCCAGTTTGCACAAAGGGTCCTGGGGTGCTACTCGGTGTCCCGACAGATATCGAATTGTTGGATATCAGATTCTAGAAGTAGATAATTATTTATATTAGATTATCAAAGATTGGATTACAGAAATAGATAATTATTGGATATCGGATTATCATAAAATGGGTTATAGGATTACATAATCATTGGATTGATGGATGTTGAATTATTAGAAATAATTTATTAAGGAATAATGGATTGATGGATATCGGATTCTGAATTAGAGTATTATTGAATCTTTGGATCAATGGGAGTCGGATGATAGAAATAGACTGATATTATGGATATTGGACTAATTGATATTGGAGTATAGGATTATATACTTGCTAGAGATTAGACTATGATTTTAATACTGATGGTTTACTTACCGGTCTTGGAATTGACAATTTTTAGACATTAATCCCTCACACTTTGTCGCCCTAGATAAAACTCTAGTTCATACAATAGTACTAACTAAATGTTCTTATGGAAAAATATGCCTAGTCATGCTTAGACCAAAAATGTTTAATTTGGGGAATTGAGCTAAATATTCATCTATTATTTAAAATATTACTATGGTATGGTCTATACCATAGAAATTTATGAAGTGATTTAACTTGTTAAACAAAATGAAAATTGGTTTGGACTTGGGTTAAATGGATGGTTGGATGGTGCACGCTGATGCACGGGATCGAATCATATCTATGATCAATGCCCATGGGTTTTATGGAAAGTCACCCATGTCAATTAAGAACCGGTCTTCGAGCGCATTTTGGTAAAGCCCTATCGTACTACCACATGTTACAGATAGGCTTTGGACACAGCTAACTAATTTGCAATATTTTACCGTGGTTGTGCCATCCGGTTGTGTGGGTGTCTTTTATGACCTATTTTTATGTATTCCCACCTGGCGCAAGAGGGGGCCTAAACCCGGCGGGTTTCTATCCAAAGGGGGCGAAACTTTAGCGAGACGGGACTACGGTGGGATGGTACATTGTAAAGGCCTTGTGATAATCTCTTAGTCGCACACCTTCGGAAGTGTGTGAACGGATCGGACAATATAATTGATTATCTCTTGTGGGTAAAACTGTACACCTCTGCAAGAGTGTAAAACTAGTCAAATATCCGTGTCCACGGTCATAGACATGCTAAGCAAAACCACTCAAAGTTAGATTTTGGTTTTGATTTCAAAAGACTTTATCAAATGATTTTGGTTTTTTAATCTAAATGGGAATTTGGGCGGGTAGCCTTGTGACAGGAGGGCATCCTTCACCACTCGTTGATGAATGTTATCTGACTATAAAACTTGAGAATTTAAAAAATGAATTTTAGTTACAGAATAATTGCTTTGGAACTTAGTATGGATATTTGAAAAGAAACATTGCTTTATGCAAACTCAACCATATAAGCCTTCCTTTGATGTATCCTGCATGCATTATAATTACATTCTTTGGGTGTAACTTGCGGGACACAGTTGTTTGTGCTCCTCTTGCTTAATAAAATATTGTTAGGAGAGAAGAATCTTGCATCTGCTGAAGATCTCGATGACTAATTTTGCTACCCGATCGATTATGCATGGCGAGTTAAATTTGGGCTCTCTTGCTATTCATTAGAGTCTTCATTGTGTTCTTATTTGTTGGCTTGTAAGCGTTTCTGGTAATTAAACTCTGATATTTATTAATAAAACCTTATGATTATGGGTGTTACCATATTTGTTTACTGATCATGGGACTAGTTCAGAAATGCACAGAGAATTTGGGGTGTTAATCTCGGGTCCTTACATACACGGAGAACCACTTCCTCCACAAGGTGGGCTACTTCATCGTGGGTTTCAAAGACTTATTTGATCTATTCAACCTCGGCGCCCTCGGCGCCTCACTTCTACGATCTTTGGACCTTTGTAAGTGTGTACAATCAAGTTCTACATTCACAAAATACCGATAAATATCATAACTCATTGCTTATGTATAGATACATGATGCAAGAAGTCCCGCCATCACGACAACTGGTGGGTTTCCTCGATCCATAGTTGATCTTTGAGCAAAGCATCACCCAAGACGCATCCTATGTTGAGAAGTACATAACGAGGGGATTGTTTACTTACCGTGACAAGGACTACATACTAGTGCCCTACAACCAGGGGTAAGTGCTTCACTACTTGCTATACAAATTCCATTTGTTCTTTATACGCAACACGAACTTAGGTTTAATGACTATAGCGACATACTCATAGGTACCCTTTGGATCCTTTTAGTCATTGTATCAAAGTGGAACAAGGTAATATACCTTGATTCCCTAGTCGACAAAAAAATCGACTTCACTATTGTGCAAAATTACTCGGCAGGTATGCTCATTTCCTCCATCGTAACTCTATTGTAGTCTTCCTTCGTTTGAAATGTACGAGAATAACTTTTTGGAATCACGTGGAGGTCGTTTAAGCGCCTATGTTGCGGGGAGGGACACACAAGGAGCGGTGATACACTCGACAAGGACTAAATTTTGATTACCTTCTGACACAATAATCCTATATCACACTTAGTAACTTTGGCTTCTCGATGACTATACATATATCCTATATCACACTTACATTTTGCAATGCCACCATACAAGCGCAAGGCAAGCGTATATGCATTTTATGTTTGTCGTTATATCTTTGAAATCATGAGTGCTAAGATGAAGGATCCAGAGGTTTGTCAGTCAATCCTATATAATTATGAATTTAAATATATATACTTACTACTTTACTATTGCTAACGACAGGGAATGATATTCGAAGAAAGTGCCTACCATCTGGAGTTACTCACGGACATTCAAGGATAGCTCACCAACTTCATCACGGAGGAGATCATTCACCAGAATGGAGAGTTTCACTCTGGCGACACCGATTTGTTGTAATTCACTTTGAGTTGTTATTCAAATTACTTTGTAATTGATATTGAGTTTTTAAATCACTTTGAGTTGTTCTATATAAAATCAATTGTGATACATACATTTTACTGCTTGCTTGTTTTCAGAGGGCATGGCTAGCATTACGAGAGGCTAGCCGAAAAACCTAAAAACCGTCTGTGAATACATACTATCATAAACAGTTACCATAAAAAACAGTATGTGAATGCATACTATCATGGACGGCTACCACCAACAAACCTTACGTGAATGCATACTATCATAGGCGGCTACCACCAACAAACCGTTTGTGATATGTCGAAATCACGAGCGGTTGTTTTACTAACCGTCATGATATATATACAATAATGACGACTACTACTAACAATCGTTTGTGATCGTATCAATCACAGAGCGGATACCACCAAAACCGTATGTGATATCCGATATATCACAGGCGGCTACAACAAAACCGTCGTGATATCACGATATATCACGGTATTGCTATAACTTTCAAAACCGTCTGTGATATCCGGGTATCGCAGGCGACTACTAAAAATAAATGCGTGATATTTATGATATCACACATAGATATTTTACTAACCATTTGTGTTATGTATCTAATCACGAGCGGTTGGTACATATAAAACCGTCTGTGTTGTTGATTATCACGAACTGACTCAAAAAGCGCCTATGATAACGTGCATTATCACGGACACATAAAGTTAGGCGGTTTAGAAACCGTGCAGTGATACCCTTTACGTAGTAGTGACTTTTTGAGTTTAAATGCGGGCTCGGCATTGTCCGTCGCGCGATCGCCTTCTTCTGACCGCCCAATCGAGCTCTTCGCGGCGTCTGGGAATTCTTGGCCTTGGCGCTCCGTCGCCACGAGATGTCGCGCCCATGCGATCGCCGTCGCGCGCCTCCTCGCTGTCTGATTCGCAATCGGTTGCTTCACTCGCGTCTTGCCACGCCTTCCACGGCAGCGTCCGTCCGTGGGCCCCACATTGGCGGAACAACACGTGCGTGCCAGCGCGTATGCGTGGGTGATCTGCTAGTTCTATTTAGCGAGAGAGGTTCGTGTATCTGAGTTGCAAGCTAGCACCTTATCTAAGGTAGTGAAGCGGTGGCATCGGCGAGTGTCAAACAAACTAGAGAATTCGTGTCTTGTGGGTAAAGTTGTGCAACCTCTACAGAGTGTAAATCTATTCAAATAGCCGTATCCCCGGTTATGGACATACCTAGTGACTTCACGCAAGGGGTAGACTTTCTCAAAACTTATTGGTCTTGTCTGGTTCCAAGTGGTCTGGCTCATGACCAGGGTGGTCATGAGTTGTCTGGCTCATGACCAAGGTGGTCATGAGTGGTCTGGGAAGTGACCAGGGTGGTCACGAGTTGTTTTCAAAGAACATGTTTACTTATGTGCTATTATTTCAACTTGTGCTTTGCAATCTGCTTACTGTATTTCATGTCAATATTGCTTTCTGCAAAGTAACCATAAAGCCATCTTTGTCAAGACTTGCATGAATAATATTTGCATACATTTCCCTACGGCTTGCTGAGTACATTCAAAAGTACTCATTGCTTGTGCCCTCTGGTTGATCGGTGGAAGAAGACCTCCTCGTGCTGCTCTGAGCTCTTTGAGCGAGGGGTCTTTGAAGACCTCTTGTGCTAGGGGACGTCCTCCACTCGATTGCTGTGGGCATGTCGAATAGCCTCCACGTGTTCTTTTATTTCCATTGTGAGCTCTTGTGTTGTAGCCCCGTGCGGCAGATCTTTGTAAAAAGCTTGACCATAAGGTCTTTTATTGCTATTATTGTTAATTTGTCTGCTTCTTCTATAGTTCGTTGTATGGTTGTGATAACATCGTTGTTGATCCTTGTCTTGGCCACCAACGATCATGGGGTGGTCCGGTTGCATAGAGGGTCTCGGGTTGCTACTTGGGGTCCCAACAAGGATGGTATCAGAGCTATATCGACTGTAGGACGTAACCCTAGTTAGCATGGTCGTCTTAGCCAGAATTCAAAACTTATTTTATAAATCAAACCAACAGAGTAACATGAGTAGTTGTTCTCCTCTCATCTTGTTCTATTCTGTTCTTGTCTTATCTTAGGCTCTTCTCACCTCATTCTTAGACTCTTACCCCTTATCCCCTCTTAAAGTTTGTTTTCAAATTTAAAATGATCTCTCTCATCTCAGAGATCTCCATAGGACCGAACTTTGCTTTAATTTGACCACCTAGATAAGTAGAGTGCGTGTGCTTTAGTAGAGTTGCCTCATCGATTCGATGCCGTTTAGACCTCTGGTTGAGATTTGTTGTCTCTTTTTAGCTCTTCGGCTATTTGTTCTTTGGGTTTAACCAACCTCCCAGATTAGGTTATTCCATCTTTCTCCCTTGTTCTTGCTCACCTCTGTGCTTTTCCTCTTACCTAGTGAGCTTTCTTCTCCTCATCTATTAAGCTTGGGAAGTTTGTGCGGATGGTCCGGACTCATAACTTCGGCAAGCCAAGATGAGCTAGTGGACCCTTTTCTCAGCCACCACCACCTCCTCCGTGACCCCTCGGATCGGGGTTTGGGTTAGTTCATGGCGGCCGGACTCGAGTTGATGAATGATATGATGTAGAATATGAATCAAATGATGAATCAACAAAATCAGACCTCTCTTGCTCTTCTTGCAATGTTGAACGAGCAACCAAGTAGCGTTGCCATGCCACCACCGCCACCACTAGTTGCTCCTCAATCAAGATTGGCAGAGTTTATGAGGACTCGACCACCCACGTTCTCTAGCTCTTGAGAGCCATTGAATATGAGATGATTGGTTGTGTTCAAGCGAAAGGAAGCTTGCCATCACCGGTGTAGCGACCGTGAGAAGGTCTTGTATCTTTTACAGTTGGAAGGTCGGCCATGAGAATGGTGGGAGAGTTTTTGTGCCACCCATGCAGACCACCAGAACATCACTTGGGCTGAGTTTTCTGAAGCTTTCCGCCACTCTCATGTTCTTGATGGAAAGATAGAAATGAAGAAGAATGAGTTCCGTGAGTGGTGGCAAGGCAACATGTCTGTGGGTAAGTACCTCAACAAGTTTACCCAACTCTCTCATTATGCTCCAGAGGACGTCTCCACGGATGGTGCATATCAGAAGCGCTTTACAAGAGGTCTCAACCCTGGCTTGAAGGTCCAAGTCATTGGCAACGACTACAAGGATTTCTAGCACCTAGTGAACAAGGCTATGCTCGCAGAAGAGTCTCGTCGGGGAGCTCATGAGAGTCTTATAAGAGGAAGATGGTGCCGCATGGTGCTCATCAAGGACATCCACAGAGAACGGGATGTACGCTTTCGACCACCACTTGTTTTGTTCCTCATGTTGCTCCAGGACCACCTCTACAAACACCTCTCGCCCGGCTACTCGAGGTCTTCGCAGTCAGCATCATCAACCCGGCCAAGGACCACCAATCCGACTCTGAGGATCACTTGTTTCTGTGTCACCAATTGGGACACTATGCGCAATTGTCCCTGAAGCAAGGACCTCCTCAGGTCAAAGTCCTTCAGGACCTCCTCAGGCCGGGACCTCCTGCCGGGAGGCGGGACATGGAGCTCCTCAGACCTCCTATGCACTAGCCAAGACCTCCCAACCTTTTGGAAGAGATCGTGTGAATCATGTCACGGTGGAGGAAGCCCAGACAGCCTCGGACATCGTGCTAGGTAAGTTCCTAGTGCATTCAGCACTTGCTGCCGTTTTGTTTGATTCTGGAGCTTTCCATTCGTTTGTTTCTCAGATTTTCACTACAAAGCATCAGTTGAGGGTTTTAACTCTTAAGACCTCCTAGTTGGTCCAATCCCCCGGTTCGGAGTTAAGTACGAACCAGGGATGTCCACAAGTTAAGGTGATCATAGAAGGGGTATAATTCCTAGCCAACTTGATCATCATTGACACCAAGTTCTTAGATGTGATTTTGCGAATGGATTGGCTCATGGATCACCAAGCCATCTTGGATTGTGGTGGGAGAAGCATCACCTTGATTAGTCCAGTTGGGATTAAAGTGAGATTTGAAGCCTCTTCGGAGAAGCTTGAAGAAGCAGTCGTCTGTAGTGTCCAAGCTGTGTCTTTAGAGGACATCCTAGTGGTCTGTGAGTTCCCAGATGTCCTTTCGGCTGAGTTGCCTGGGATGCCTCCAGACAGAGATTTAGAGTTTGTCATCAACCTTGTCCCTGGAACAGCACCGATTTCTAAGAGACCTTATCGTTTGCCTGTGGACAACCTGGTCGAGCTGAAGAAGCAGATTAAAGAGTTGCAAGCTAAGGGTTTTGTCAGACCAAGTTCCTCACCTTGGGGAGCTCCAGTGATCTTTGTTGCAAAGAAGAATGGTACCCAGCAGATGTGTGTGGATTATCGCGCACTCAGCGAGGTCACCATTAGAACAAGTACCCTCACCCGAAATTGATGACTGTTTGACCCGGTTGAAAGAGGCAGGCGTTCTCAATATAGATTTGAGGTCAAGGTACCACCAATTGAAGATTAGTCAAGAGACATCCCCAAGATAGCCTTTTCAACTCGTTATGGACTATATGAGTACGGTCATGTCTTTTGGATTGACCAATGCCCACTGCTTACTTTATGAACTTGATGAATAAAGTGTTCATGGAGTATTTGGATAAGCTCGCCATTGTCTTTATTAACGACATCCTAGTGTACTCTCACAGTGAAGAAGAGCATGAAGACCACATCCGCTTGGTTCTGAACAAGCTTAGAGACCACCAGGTCTATGCTAAGTTCAACAAGTGTGAGTTTTGGATGAAGGAGGTCACCTTTTTGGGACACATCTTGTCGGCCGAAGGAGTTGCTGTCAACCCTAGCAAAGTCTAGGATATGCTCAATTGGGAGTCACCCAAGTCAGTGCCTCAGCTCAGAAGCTTCCTTGGAATGTTCGGTTACTACCGCGGGTTTATAGAAGGGTTCTCCAAAGTAGCAAGGCCTCTCACCTAGTTGCTAAAGAAGGAAAAGAAGTACTCTTGGACGCCAGCATGTGAACAAAGCTTTCAAGAGCTAAAGCAACGATTGACTATTGCTCCAGTGTTGACCTTGCCTGATGTCCGAAAGGACTTTGAGGTTTACTGTGATGCCTCACGACAAGGTTTTGGATGTGTCCTAATGAAAGAAAGAAAGGTAGTAGCATCCGCTTCCCGTCAGTTAAGGCCTCATGAGGTCAATTACGCCACCCATGACCTAGAATTGGCTATCGTAGTACATGCTTTGAAGATTTAGCGCCATTACCTCATTGGTAATCGTTGTGAGGTCTACACTGACCATAAAAGCTTGAAGTACATCTTCACTCAAGCTGATCTTAATATGAGGCAAAGAAGATGGTTGGAATTGATCAAAGACTACAATTTGGGAATTTATTACCATCCAAGAAAGGCTAATGTGGTAGCCGATGCTCTAAGTAGGAAGGTCTCTTTGCTGACACTCGATGATCAAGGAAAGCTTGACCCGGCCTTGCGAGGAATTTGAAGCTCAAGTTGGAATTGGTAGAAGAAGGTTACCTAGGCGCTCTACAATTACAACCAACCCTCAAACCAGATTCGAGGAGCTAAAGAGAAAGCCTTGAGCGTCTTGGAGATCAGAAGGAACATGAAGAAAGGTGCATTCTCAAGGTTTCTCGAAGATGACCAAGGGACCATTTGGTTCGATAAGCACATTTGTGTGCCAGACCAGAGGGAGCTCAAGTAGTTGATACTCAAAGAAGCTCATGAGACCTTGTACTCCATCCACCCTGAGAGCACTAAGATGTATCAATACCTCAAGGAAATGTATTGGTGGCCTAGAATGAAGCGCGAGATCGCTGTGTATGTAGCTCAGTGTGATGTTTGTCGGTGAGTTAAAGCCGAGCATCAAAAACCTGCTGGACTCCTACAACCCTTGAACATACCCGAGTGGAAATGGGAAGAGATTGACATGGACTTCATCACTGGTCTACCAAGAACCTAAGTTGGATATGACTCTATTTGGGTAATTGTAGATTGCTTGACAAAGGTTGCACACTTCATCCCAGCTAAGGCCACCTATTCTGGAGGTAGACTTGCAGAGCTGTACATGGCCAAGCTAGTGTGCTAGCATGGAGTACCCAAGAAGATTGTGTCGGATCGAGGATCTCAATTCACATCCCGATTTTGGCAAAAGTTGCACAGTGCTTTGAGTATGAATTTGAATTTCAGCACAACTTACCACCCTCAAACTAATGGGCAAACTGAAAGAATAAACCAAATCCTAGAGGACATGTTGAGAGCCTGCGCTCTAGAGAACCAGACCAGTTGGGATAAAATGTTGCCTTATGCAGAGTTTTCCTACAACAATAGCATTCAAGCAAGTTTACAGATGTCCCCGTTTGAAGCTCTTTACGGAAGAAAGTGCTGGACACCTTTGTAGTAGACAGAAATAGGAGAAAGGCAAGTGTTTAGACCTGATATCTTGAAGGAAGCCGAAGATCAAATTAAGTCCATCAGATAAAAGCTTAGAATAGCTCAGTCCAGACAGAAAAGCTATGCGGATAACCGTCGCCAAGAATTATCCTTTGCACCAAGGGATCATGTGTACCTAAAGGTTTCACCTCTCAAAGAAATGTGACGCTTCAGAGTAAGTGGGACGCTTGCACCTCGATACATTGGACCTTTTCTAATTTTACACAAAAGGGGAGAAGTGGTTTACCAATTGGACCTCCTGCTCTAGTTGTCGGACGTGCATGATGTCTTCCACGTGTCGCAGTTGAGGAAGTGTTTGCATGTGCTAGAGGAGCAAATGCCCACAGAAGCTGTTGACCTCCAGCAAGACCTCACCTAAAAGGAGCAACCCATCAAGATCTTGGAAGTGTCCGAGCGTGTGACAAGGAGAAAGGTCCTCCGTTTACGCAAGGTCGATGGAGCAATCACCTTTGAAGAGAAGCTACCTAGGGCGTGAAAGAGGACTTGAAGGCGAGTTCGCGCCTGATACGTGCTTGACTGAATTTTGGGGTCGAGATTCCTTTTAAGGTGGGTAGGTTTGTAACGTCCCAAGTTTTTTCGAGTTTCTGAGTTTTCTAAAAATAACCATTTGGTTCGTCGAATTTGCCCAAGCTTAACTTGGAGATTTTGGAAATTTGCAGCGCTTCAACATGAACTAATCCAACTTCAACTAATTCGAGTTTGGTTTCTCTAGAGTTGCTGAAGCTCTCTGGTGTTGATTTCCCTTTCTCGGATCGCTCCAAACCTCCCTCTCGTTTGGACCCCCCTCTCAGTCTAGACCTCTATTTTGGTTTAGAACTCCCTCTCGTTTGGACCTCCCTCTCAGTCTAAACCTCCCTTTTGGTTTAGACATCCCTCTCATTTGGACCTCCCTCTCGTTTGGACCCCCCCTCTCAGTCTAGACCTCCCTTTTGGTTTAGACCTCCCTCTCGTTTAGACCCCCCTCTCAGTCTAGACCTCCCTTTTGGTTTAGACCTCCCTCTTGTTTGGACCTCCCTCTCAGTTCAGACCTCAGGGTGGTCCTAGAGACTTGCCGTGACCTCCCCTTAGGCCGTGACCTCCCCTTTGACCACGACCTCCCCTTGGGTCACGACCACCCCTTGGGTCATGATCACCCCTTGGGCCGCGACCACCCTCTTGATCTTTTTGCAAAGACCACCCTCTTAGTCTTTTTGCAAAGACCACCCATTGGGTCACGACCTCCTCTACAGTCACGACCTCCCCTTTGGTTGACCACCCTCCCGAGTTTTGACTGGCCCCACTAGTCAGTCCTACTCACTTTCTTCTTCCTCCCGTCGCATCACTTCTGACGCAAATGTCCTTGTGCATTAAATGTTGTTGTGTCGCATTAAATGCTACAGCTTTTTGTGGTACCCGTTTCCCCCTCTTGTCTCCTCCCAGACATGCTCCCATCTTCTCCCTCACCTACCCTTGAGCACTTGTGTTTCAGAGTCTCTCAGCTGCTTTTTCCGTTCTCCCCGGCTATAAAAGCCTGAGCAGCCCTCTTTTATTACATTTTTCCTCACCCAACTCTCTTGCTATCTTGCTCTCGCCAGTTTTGCCATGCTTGAAGTTTCGCTAAGGTGTTCGCTGAAGCAGTGCCGTCGCCTCCTCTGTCGGACTCGGGAGTAACATCCCAAATCCTCTATGTATTTCTGAACTTGTCCCATGATCAGTAGCTAGTTCACACAGTAAATAGATATGGTAACATCCATAAATCGCACAATTATATTAATAATCAACAGAGTTTATTACAAGATAGGCACAAGCCAACAATAAAGAACACTGATGGAAGACTAAGAATAAGTAGTGGAGTCGGTGATCGCATGAGCAATCGGTTAAGAGTAGCGGCCTAGTCGTCGAGATCCACACGAAGTGAAGTCCTTCTCCTCTGAAATTTATTTGCATCAAGTAAGGATGAGCACAACTTCCGTGCTTTCAAGTTACACCCAATAACAGAATATAATGCATGCAAGGATATATCAAAGGAAGACTTATTGGTTAAATTTGCATAAAGCAATGTTTTCTTTAAATACTTGTACTAAGTTCCAAAGCAGTTATTCTATAACTAAAATTCATTTTATAAATTCTTAAGTTTTATAGTCAGATAACATTCACACAAGAGTGGTGAATGATACCCTCCGATCACATGGCTTCCTGCCTAATTTCCATTTGGATAGAAATCCAAAATCATTTGTGTCAAATCATTTTGAAATCAAAACCAAAGTCTAACTTTGAGTGGCTTTGCCAAGCATGTCCATGACTGTGGACACGGCTATTCGAATAGTTCTTAACACTCTGTAGAGGTTGTACAGCTTTACCCACATGACATGAATTCTCTAGTTTGTTTGGCATCCGTCGATACCACCACTCACTACCTTAGGTAAGCAGTCTAGAGCACGTGTCAAGGCCTTTACAAAGCTTCATCCCACCGTAGTCCACGCCTCACTAAGGATTCACCCCCTTTGGGTGACCATCCATGGGTTCGGGCCCCCTCTTGCGCTAGGTGGGAATACATAAAAAGTATGCCATAAAAGACACCCACACAACCGGATGCACGAGCATGATGAAAGCGTTGCAAATTAGTTAGCCAAGTCACGCCCTCGGGACATATGGTAGTACAATGTGGCTTAGCAAGATCTTGGCTCAAGCCGGTCCTTAAGCGACTTGGCGACTTCACAATAACCACAGGGTCACAATCCTACGGATTGAGCTGTACATAAACTGCACCCACCAACCATCCATTTCGCCAAGTACAAACCAACTTTTCTTTTTGCTTTTCAAAATCATTTGCAAAAACTTCCACGATAAACCGATGCCATAGACTTTTAAACAACAGTTGATCATTTGGCTAGAATTCCCCAAATCAAATACTTTTGGGTCTAAGCATCACTAAGCATATTTTTTATCAAAATGATCGATTCATACTATACGTATCAACTAGGTTTTATCTAGGGTGACAATATGTTTGATTCAATATAAATATTGGCCTTACAAAGGATTTAGGCATAACTATAAATTTAAAATGAAATTTAAATAATCTGGATAAAAATAAGCATCAGATAATAATTTTAAATAGAATTTAAATAATTTAAAATAATAGGCTCAAATATGATCAAAGATGTAACTTGCCTTGCTTGATTAATCGATGTTCTCAAAGCGGCGTTGAAATCCGATTAATGCGAAATCGTCGAAAATCTATACATGAAAATAAGTCAAATTCAAATAGCATTCAAATAAAATCCAAATAAAATCTAAAATTACAAAATAAATCTGGAAGTAGAGAATGAATTTAGGAGAAAGACTCGTAGGATTTGGAGTTCGTATGAGAACGAATGAAATTGTAGAAAATAAATTCTTAAAAATGAGATGCATGTGTAAAGTAACATGCATGATGGACTAGCTTGCATGGCACTGTTGCTTGCCATGCAATGTGAACACAAGCAAAGCTCACATAATGCATGGAGAAATGGTGATGCTAGGCGAGAGGAAAGGATAGGCGGCCGGTGAACTACAAAAATGGAATCCCGGAAGCAAGACAGACCCAATGGTGGTGGTCGCGTTGCCGGTGAAGGTCTGGTGCGGCGGCAGCACGCAAAATAGCGTTGGAGGAATAGTAGCGGCTGGTGAGCGAGGGTGTTTCGAGAAAAAAGGAAGGGAGCACCGCGTGGGAACATTCTTGTGCCGAAGTCAACGGCGTGGATGATGTCGTCGGGGGATCAACGACGACACTGGAAATGATGACAAAAGGTGGTTCAGCCGCTGACGGAAATTTTTTGCTTGTGGTGAGATAGATGGGCGAATTCCAAGAATATGAAGAGGAAATCGAGGGAGCACGCATGGCGACAGCTGATCATTTCGGGACATAGTGACCGTGGAGAGAGAACGGAGGAGGGATGTGTTGGAAAAACAAACTTGAACATGCAGGAAAAACTAGCTAGCAGTACTGTTCAACTTCCTTCATGGCGACCAGAAGCAAAACATGCTATGCTGTAGCTGAATGAAGAAGAAGCTAAGCAACTGAACCAAGAAGAAGATCAAAGTGAAGACTAGATATTAGTGCTCTGTACAAAGGACCAGCATGAGCTACTAATTGCATGGCACTATTCATCATCTTCTTCAACTAACAAGGCAAGCATGCAACCGAATGTAGCATAGAAGAAAATCAACATGCTATAGCCGAACAAGAAGCTCATGGCGATGGCATTACAAGGTGGCAGAGGACTGGCCGACGGCGACGGCGGTGGGGGCCGGCCGGTGGTGAGGTGGTGGCCGGAGGTGGGAACCGAGCTGGGTGGTTTGGCCAAGCTACTGTCAAAGGAGGAAGAGATGATTGCTATGCTCCGATGATTCTAGTGCTTGGAGAGAGTACCCAGGATCAATGAAGAGATAGTATGCCCTTATATAGCTGCAACTAGGAGCTGAATCAGAGGCGAGCAAAAGCTCTGGCGTCGGTTCGGTTGGAAACGGAAGAAACAGTAGTGGTTGCACTTGATGGGCTGCAAATTGAAGAAATGTCAGCAACACCCGGCGATCACCTGATCTCACACACACTCGAAATTGAGAACATAGATGAACACTTGAGACGATTTGTGCTGCAAAAAAATGTCGCATCTTTTCTAGTTTTTTCAGTTCTTATTTAAAGCAACAGAACAACCAAAAACATGGCCGAAGTGGCCTCCTAATTCCACGCCATGACCACCTGAAATGAGCACTAACCGATCGTGCCGTGGAAAACACTTATAACAAAAGAAAATCCCTACTGACTCGCCCATATAAGACTGATTCAGTTAGGAGCTAAAAGCAGGCGTGAGACCTGGCTGAGCAGACTACGAAACTTGAGACCTTGAAAACTACGCTCTTGGCGGAATCTGGCCAACCGATGAAAGCCGACAGGCTCGGTGAAATCGACAATAGGCTTCGGCGCGCAGGATTACTGACGAGGGGCTTGGACAACACTTCTCCCCCTAATCCTGATGCCCTCTACCAACTTCAGAAACTCCAATTCGTGCTCAGAGGTTATGGAACTGACTCGACCGAGTGACTTCGTCGAGATATGTCCATGTTGTTCTTGATCCTTGTGTGTCTCACCTTGATCTTCCCTGCATTGATGCTATCCCGAATGAAGTGATACCTGGTATCTATGTGTTTGCACCTGTCGTGGAATACCGGGTTGCTGTAGAGTGAGATCGCTGACATGTTGTCCAGCTTGAGTTCAACTGCCTGAGCCACTTCTCCGGTGAGACCGCTCAGCAGCCTCGCCAACCATATGCCCTGACAGGTAGCCAAGGTTGCCGCGATGTATTCTGCCTCGCACAAAGACAACGCCACAACCTTGTGCTTTTGAGTTTGCCAGTTGATTGGGCTTTGGCCGAAAAAGAAGAGAACACCTTAAGTGCTTTTGCGATCATCTATATCGTTGGCCATATCACTATCACTGAACCCCATCAGTGCAGCCCACTCCTCCTTCTTCCTTTGGTACAGACACCCAAAGTTCATCGTCCTGCAACATAGCGCAAAATGTGTTTCACGCAAACAAGATGGTCTTCCTTGGGTGCTGCCATGAACAAACTCCACATAGCCCGGCATATGTGATGTCCAGGCGGAGTGTGAGCGGATAGCGTGGCGCTCCACGAGCTCCTGTATTGAGTGGCATTCACCGGTTTCCCCATTCCCTCCTTCTTGAGCTTCACCTGGCCTCCATGGGAACTTGGCATGGATTGCACCGGTCCATGCCGTTGTTCTCCAGAAGCTTTGTGCGTATGCTTTGCACGGCCAATGGTGATGCGGTCTTGGTGATGTACCTCGATCTGCGGGGTAGTAAGAAAAAAGCTTGGTCGGTCATCTTGAACAAGGTCGCATCTCGGCCTTGAACTTGCGATGTCATCTTCGTCGGGGCCAGTGATGATCAGGTCATCCACGTAGACACCGACGATGAGCCGTGGAGCTCCTTCACCGCGAGTATACACCGCGTGTTCTGATGCGCTTTGCTTGAATCCGAGCTGAATCAAGCAGGTGTCTAGCTTGATATTCCAGGCCCGTGGCACCTGTCTCAGACCATACAACGCCTTCTTCAGTTTAAGCACCTTGTTGGGATGGTCAGCATCGATGAAGCCGAGCGGCTGCATGACATAGACCTCCTCGGACAGCTCCCCATTGAGGAAGGCAGACTTTACATCCATGTGATGCACAGTCCAGCCTTCGTGCGCAGCCATGGCAAGGAGTAGGCGCACTGATTCCATCCGTACCACTAGAGCAAAAACTTCATCGAAGTCGATCCCCTGGCACTATGCATACCCTTTTGCGACCAGCCGGGCTTTGTGCTTGATGATGTCCCCCTTTTCATTCTTTTTCACCTTGAACACCCACTTGACGCCCTATCGGATGGTGGCCGGTCGAGATCATAAGCTCCATGTCTTGTTCTCCTCGATGCCTTGCAATTCCTCAATCATTGCCGCCTTGCCCGGCATCCTTACCATCTGCCTCGGCGAAGGTGCTTTGCACCTCGGCATGGCGAGTGGAGGTCCTCGGCCGAGCTCGATCTTGAGACCCGTGGCCAACATTGTCCGCGATCCGGAACCAACGTCAATCGCCGTTATCGTCGTCGAGTATCGCGAGCGTCAGAGGGTAGAAGCGAAGCCTCGACTCCCGTCGAACGGCTGCGGTGCGACATCGTGTCGGCGATGGAGTTCCGCGGTTCCTCATCGTGAGGTGGTGGAGTCCACGAGTTCGCGGTAGAAGCGGTCCCTGCGCATCTCATACTCCACCGTGAAAATGTCCTCACCGGTGAGTATGCCAGACCGCGCCGTCCACGATCCCAGTCCCACTTGGCCGCTTCGTTGAACACCACGTCACGCGTGATGTAAAAGCGTTTGGCAACTAGATCATAAACACGATACGCTTTCGATCGGCCGTAGCCAATGAACACCGTCTTCCTGCTCCTATCCTCAAGCTTTTGCAAGTGTGGCTTGACAAGCTTCATGTGTGCCACGCTGCCGAAGGTGCGCATGAAGTGAACCGCCGGTGTTCTTCCATGCCATGCCTCGAACGACATTTTGCACGAGAGACTGCGCGTCGGAGAACGGTTCAAGATGAACACCGCAGTGGTCACCGCCTCCCCCCAAAACTCGCCGGCACGCGCATCGCCGCTTCGAGCATGCACCTCGCCATTGCCACCACAGTTTGGTTTTTCCTCTCGGCGACACCATTCTGGCATGGTGAATCTGGCGCCCGTGAGATGTCGCGTCATGCCCTAAATCTGCTGATCTTGCCCAAATTCGATGGAGTTGAACTACGCCTGCGCGTCAGTTAGAGCACATGGAGTTTCCGCTGGTTTCCACCTCGGCGTTCACCTTGAATTGCTTGATGGCGGCTGGTGCATCGCTTCTTCGATGCTAGCGAGTCGACCACATGTACTGCTCATGTCATCAACCAAGAGAAGAAAGTACTTCTTGCCACCGTGGGTTCTTTGGGGAGATCGGGCACAAGTAAATGCGTGAACTAGGTCGATTTGTTCAGTGGCACGGAACCTCGCTTCCCCCGGGAACGATCCGCGTCGCTGATTTCCGATGAGGCACGCGTTGCAGACCTGCTCTAGGTGGTCGATCGATGGCGACTCGTACCATACCTCCTCGGCTACCAGGAGCCCCGGCCGGCCGGGTGGCTAAACCCGACATGCGCCTCGTCGTCTTGGTGCGGCGGCGGGAGCAGATCGGCGCGCCGGCTCGGCTTCAACGCGTACAAGCGATTAGGCCCTCGATTTGCATTTGCGGCGGCTTCGCCTTGATCATTGATCCGCAGTACGCCTTCCTCGATTAGCACTTTGCACCCACTTTCATCTGGTGGCGAGGCCGATGATATCGGAGCGAAGTTGAGGGATGGAGTAGACACCAGTGAGTGCTCGGTGTTGTCCATTCTTGCATGTAAACAACACTGTGCCGCGCCCTTGCACCGTGACGATGGAGCCATCTCCGAATCTCACGTTCATGGTGATGCTGGTGTCCAGCTCGGCGAAGATGTCACGGCGTCCCGTCATATGATTGCTGGCACCTGTGTCAAGGTACCATGCTTCATCATGACGATCGCTATCATTCCCGAGCAGACCCAGCAACTTTGGCTCGTCGAGGAAGATGCGGGTCGTGTCCACTAGGGCAGACTTGGCCACCGTGATCGCATGCGCCAGTAGCAGAGCTGGCTCATCGTCATCAGCCTTCGTGAGGTGCGCTTCGTCACCCCGCTTGGGTTGTCGGCACTCACGTGCCTAGTGTCCGGTTTTGCCGCAGTTTCGGCACTTGTCTTGAGACTTGTCCCTCTGCGGCGCCTTCGAGTCTCGGCCACCGGCGTCGCCTTTCTTGCCATGGAAAGGCTTGCCACGCCCGCGTGCGCCATTGCTTGGCTTACACGCACTTGAGGCACCAGAGCTCTCCTCCGTGAGATAGAGCTTGTCTCCGCCGGTGCGTGAGCCCTTTCCGTGCCGCTTCCCATATCGTTCCTCCGCCGCCTTAAGCCGTCCAGTCATGTCCTCAACCGTGAGCTCCTTGAGGTCAAGGAGCATCTCGATTGAGAGCGCGATCTGGGAGAAACGATCTGGAACGATGCGCAAATACTTTTCCACCACCTCCTCCTCCCTGCGCTGATCACTGAGAAGGCTCAAATTGCTAACTAGAGTAGTGAGTCTCACCGAAAAACCATCGACGGTCTCGTCTTCTCGGAAAGTGAGGTCTTCAAACTCACGACGCAGATTCTGCAGCTTCGCCTTACGCACGCGCTGATTTCCAACCTTCATGGCTTTCAGCGCGTCCTAGGCTTCCTTAGCACTGTTCTTGTTTGCCAACGTTGACCACAGTTCCGTTGGCACAGCTCGAAGGATTTCCTCCATGGCCATCATGTCCTCCAAAGGTCTTGAACACGGCGTGGTGGCTAACGTGCAAAGGCCGCGCCTTGAAAGATGACCTTCATCATCAGGCACCAGTCGGCATAGTTAGTGCGTGTCAAGGTCGGGTACATTTCCCCACCCCCGACGTCCTTCACAACCCGCTTGGACGGCGTATGTCCTGGCCATTCATCGTCTGCGGGCGCCAAGTATAAAGACGGACAGTTCGCTCCCATCTGCGATGAGTGTGGCATTACCACCGCCACCTGCTTTGCACCACGACAGCGGTAGCGTTGGAGTTGAGCGCCGTGATGGGGGAGAGCCGAAGTGTGACATCACAGGCACTCGAGCACAAGGCTCTGATACCAAATATCAGCAACACCCGGCGATCACCCGATCTCACACACACTCGAAATTGAGAACACAGATGAACACTTGAGACGATTTGTGCTGCAAAAAAACATCACAGTTTTTCTAGTTTTTTCAGTTCTTATTTAAAGCAACAGAACAACCAAAAACATGGCCGAAGTGGCCTCCTAATTCCACGCCATGACCACCTGAAACGAGCACTAACCAATCATGCCGTGGAAGATGCTTACAACAAAAGAAAATCCCTGCTGACTCGCCCATGCAAGACCGATTCAGCTAGGAGCTAAAACAAACGTGAGACAACTGAAAATAGATTCTGAAACTAACTCAAACTTCGCAGCCTTGAAACTACACTCATCGACAAATACGAAAAACTCATTTAAAACCGATAATAGGCTCGTGAAATCCAACAGGCTTGGCCTAGGGATTACCGACGAGGGCCGACAACAAGAAAGGCATCATGGGAGAGGTTATTGCAGCCATTCCTCATCAATTGAAATTGAGTTTAAGGCTTTGAATGGAGAGGAATGAGAGAATGAAGGTACAGCTACCATTAATGGTGATGAAGCTCAACCGTCGGCTGGGAGCAAAGGAGGGGATGGGAGAGGATAAGGGAGGGTGGCGCGGTGGAGTGTGGCAGGGGCAAGGCCAACATGGTGGTGGCCGCCTTCCGTGGTGGTGGGAGGTGCTATCATGGGAAGTTGGTGCATCATGCATTAGGTTAGAGAAAAAAATGAAATCAACAGAGAAGAAACTCAGGAGGAAGAAGATAACTAGGAGAGAGAGAGAGAGAAAGGCAAAGATAAAAGAATGGGAGAGAGTGTGTAACATCCCAAATGTATAATTAGGGTTATTCAAGTATAATTATATGTGTAGAAATTAAAACTTTTTCTCACATCTTGAAAACCCCTAATCATTCATGTGATTCTTGTCCAAGAGTTGTGTAATCTAAAAACACAAAGCTCTTGTTGACCCAAAAGTCAAATTCATTTTCCAATTGTCTAAATCTTGTGCCAAACATTTGGAAAATATTTTCCTTGGTCCCAAAACTGATGTGGGACCCCTCTGAAAAATATCATGAGTTATAACACTTGTTTGATAAATTGTAGAGGTAAAACAAATCCTTGAACAACCTTCATGAATTTCCTGAGAAAAATGCATTGCATAATAATCTCTGGAAATTTTATGCAAGGTTCATCTCATTGTCGGCAAGCTCCAGTTAAAATTTCATCAAATTTGGAGTTCATTTGCTATCTCAAATAATTCTGCTAAGTTTCAGCTGTTAAGAACTAAATTTAAAAGCCTACATCGTTCCTTGGGCTAGCCACTTTGCAAAATCGGGTCCAGCCTCAACCTCGATCTCAAGACCCCAATGAGACCTCCTCTCCCTTGATCAGTCGCAGCTGTTGGATTTACATCCAACCGCCCACGACCTCCTCCGCGATCAATACCTCCAGATCTCCTCACCTCATCGAGTCATAGCCGTTGGATCAAAGATCCACGGTCATGACCTCCCATGTGTAAAACCGCAAAGACCTCCCTTGATATCTATCACCTTGTTCAGTCATAGCCATTGGATTTACATCCAACCGCTCGACCTCCCCTCACTCATAAACTAAACAAACTTCCCACCTACATGAGGTCACGGCCATTGGATTGAAAATCCATGGTCGCGACCTCCTCCTCTTAACCTACTATCGGACCTCCTTTGCACTCACTTGAGGTCGTGGCCATGTTGGATCGAGATCCAGCGACCACGACCTCCTGCGTTATCAAGCGCCCAACCTCCCCTATCTCGTGTTGTGCACCGTTGATTAAAATCCACGGTCACGACCTCCTCCTTGTCTTATGCGTGATCGATCTCCGCCGCGTGAGTCGTCGCGTTCTTAGATCTAAATCTAAAGGCCATAACCTCCTTGTGTCTTTGCAAATGCGCTAAGACCTCCCTTTGTTGTGTGCCCTTGGATTTAAATCCAAAGGCCATGACCTCCTCTCGAGTTCTTATGTTCATGTGCGGTTAAGACCTCGTGGGAGGTCGCTGGATTGAATTAATCCAACGCTTTGGACCTCTGTCCCCATTTTCCCACGTCGCTTACACATTAAGGAAATCGGAGGGCCAACGACCTCCCCATCCTTGATCGTATGGTGGGACCTCCTCCCATCAATTGAGCGTAACAGTTCAAAATTGTCATCCGATGGTTAGGACCTCCCCATGGTCTATCCAGCAGTCAAAACGACCTCCTCTGTTCTTCTCCTTCCATGGTCATGCTCGCTGAGCTCTGGCGGGGGAGTTAATGCACGCCCAGTCCTTGTGTACTTTTAACAACTCTTTCTTGACGACATTAAATGCGTGTCACCTTCCGCTCTCTCGTCGTCCCGACAGCTGCACCTTGTCAACTTTACATCTTGTCCAATGCCCTAGACTGCCGTGCCATGGGCCAAGCTCACCATGAGCTTAGCCGGTGGTCCATGACCTCCTTGCCCTTAGGATAAAACCACCCCCCCATCGTGTCGGTTGGCTTCCTTTGCACACCATTGTTCCTTGGCTTACACCCTGTCTTTGTGAGCTCTAAACCACCAAAGCTTCCTTGGCGCCATTGTTGGAGCTTAGAAGCCCTCGGTGGGCAAGGGTCGCTGGAGATTTCTTCTCTCCTCTCCTTGCTTCCATTTGTGCCTTCCCTCTGGGACCAAGACCCTAACTTGTTTTGGTTTGGGCATTTCTGAAGTGGCCAAGGGGATCTTGGAGCTGGAGCTGTGGCCGTGGAGCAACCTCATCTTCCTCGCTCCGGTCTTCACCTTCCTCCGCTTCCTCAAAGACCTTAGGACCTCCAGTACCTCCCCCGTTAGTCCCTTAGCTGCTTTGGCACCCGCATGTATGAATGTCGCGGAGCTTTTCTTGGCGCTGCACGCTTGAATGTCGCATGAGCTCTATTTTGCATTTTTGTCTTTGGCGTCTTGGCCTTCATTTTGCCCTCTTCGCTCGCTGGCGTTCAAAGCTGCTAAGCGCGCTGTTGAGAGGAGGTCCGTTAGATGCGATGGTTATTGCGACCCAGCGGTACCATTGATGTCGCCGCGAGGTCTACATCACCGGCGAGAACCAAATCCTTGAGCTCGGGATCTTTGCCGGACGTCCCGAGCGTGCCGTTGTCGTTTTAGGGACGAGATTCACCGCTTTAAATGCCTCAATCATTGCAATCATGGGGTTAGCGTTAAATGCCTTTAACCTGTCTTTTGCCGATTTAAGACCTCCGCGCGTGGACCTCCTTGTGTCCCGCGCAGCGCAATAACCTCCATGTTCCTTGTCGTGGCGCTTGTCGCGCGAGAGCTATATTGGAGTGCAGGACGTCGAGACCTCCTCCGAGGAGATCCGAGCGTCCCAAGACCTCCCTTTCTTGCGATCGTGGCCGTCCGGACCTCCTCGGAGGTCTCTGTGGACGCTATGACCTCCTCGTGGCCATCTCACCGCTGAGGACCTCCCCTTTAGATCTGGTCCGTCCGGACCTCCCCTCATGTTGTGGTTAGTTGGATTCACCATCAACGGCCACGACCTCCCTCACTCATGCGCATGTGCGTTGCTAGG